>CM039485.1:2445286-2464713 GCA_022433065.1 Begonia loranthoides
CGTCGCGTTCTGCGACTCTGCCGACAAAAACCCAGAAAGAAAAACGACCAAAACCGCCCAGCAAACAAAAGGATTCATCTTCCCCATCTATGAACATCAACAAAAATCTCTCTCTAAAGTCACAATTCACAGCAAAATGGAAGGTAGAGAGAGAGTGAGAGAGAGGGGGGCTAACTGGGGTAATGGACAGAAGCAAATAAGAAAAATGTATGAGCTCAGCATTCAAAAATATTGAATTCAAAGTAGCTATTTGTAAGCGAGTCGAGAGAACAAGAAAGCTTATATTTCACTTTCCGTCGTATAAATAAATGATTTTCTTGGAATCATCCAAGGTAGAGCATGAAATTATCCTAAAAACAGTATAATTTAGCTTAATTATTTTTAAAACCAACTTACTGTATTCGTGTTTCTTCATATCTTGACTGATTCTCGGTCCTATGATTTATTCATATTCTATAAGAAGTTACGGGTTTAATTTCGGGTAGATATCATTAGGAGTGAAAACCCCTCCGTTAAAATCGGTTATCTCTCCCCTTCACGCTCTGGTTTCGCCATTGATGGCCATAATCTTGAAAGAAGAATCAACAATGGCGTGGTGCTCGCACTGCTCGAACATCAGTCAAGGCCACTTCCAGTAAGTACTCTACTGTAATCACGACTAACTTGCTTTTGGAATGCAATTGCTGTTTGGCTTGTGGGAAAATTCTAGGATAGATTTTTCTGGGAAAATTCATCAGGGAAGGAAGACAACTCTTGCATCACTAACAGCAATCACATTGAAGATCTTGCCTAATTTTCTAGCGCAGTACATTGCCATGGACATTGAAGAACGATTTTGACAACAATTTTTGGAAGTTCCGACAATCAATGTTGAGTGGGGTACAATTTCAGCTCCCAGTTCAAAACTTTCTCCACCAGAGAACCCATACAAACCTTCAGCTTCAATTCAACCTGCAGAAAGTTTTGCCAACTTCAATCTTCTCAACTATCGTAATGATTTCCATTGGAAAATGTGGCTCGGTTGTCTATTATACACTAAAAACTATGAAATTTTCCGGGAAACAAACGAAAAATGAGGTATGAAAGCAACTCGACGAAGAGGGAGTCCAAATCTTCACGGGCGTTCAGTTGCGGAAACCTTCATACACGAGGAAACCAATTAACTTTAACCAATTCAGGCATGTTTAATCAAGTGATCAATTAATATGAGTAGAGTTGAATGCCTTGTTGATATTTTGTATATTGTCTTTTACTGTCTTCTACTACAATTTCCTTAACTATGCTTTATTTCATTAGAGAATATAGAGAAGATAAAAGAATAATGAACTAAGCATGAAAGAATTAAGAGTTTCATTGACGATGTTTTTATCTAACCTTCTGTAGAGATAATTTCATATTGCTTTACTCTGCTATTATTTCCTTTGTGTTAATTATAAACTATAGTTTACTAAACCCGAGTATGCATAGTTAAGGTAGAATAAAATCATATTTATCTCACTAGATTCCACTAAATTTGAGCATGTTAATTTACTAGGAAAACTAATAATTATAATCTTTCATGAGTATGTGTAATTAGATTAATAATCTTTCATGAGTATGATAATTAACTAGGATAACTAATTAGAGTAATAATCGTAATCTTCCTTGAGCATGTATATTGACTAGGATGGCTACCTAGAAGCATGTTTAACTTGCTAAGTTAAATAACAAAAATAACTAACTAGAATAATCTCTACCACTAAATGACATTTGTAACAACAAACACTAATCTGAGCATGTTTAGTTAATCGTAATCAATCGCATGTTTACTTTACTGCCTCTTTATTGCTCATTCACTATTTCAATTCGAGGTTATACTTGTTCTCCGTTATACGCCGTTCATTTTTGTTACCTTCAATTATGCGCAGTTATTCATATATGCGTGCAGTTCAATTATTGTTTACTTTCATTTAACTGTGTTATTCAATTATTGTCATTTACTTTATTTTGCATTCGCAATTCAATTATGGTTAATGTTACGTTATAGTGTAATAGTGTATCATCATGCATCATGTTAGGTTGAGAATGTATCATCATGCATCATGTTAATAGAAATCAATAGGGAGTGTCACCTTGGTGGTGGTACTCACTCATGTATTATGTGAGGAAACATGTTAAGAAAATAAAGAAAAAGGGAGTTGGGGGCGGATGGGTAGTGGGTCTAGTCTGTAGCTAGGCAAACCCCCCTACCTTATCGGTAGAGGGGACTTAGTTGCAAGTAAAAGATTAGATCCGACCAACTATTCTATCACAAAGGAAATCCTCCAATCTCTAGCTCGAAGTATGAGTAAAGAACGAACGAACGAACGTACGTAATGAAATGATTAGTTTGGGTGGCCCCCATTCTGAAAATGACTAAAAAGAGGCATATCATATTGAATAAACCATTTTCCTTACTGTGCCATTAGGCTCACGTTTTACTTGTAGTGTGGTTACATATACGAGGAAACGATAAACAAATCAAAAAACAGGGATGAAAGATTTGCATGCGCGGGAACTTGCGGCTGGCCAGACTAAGAGAAGTAAAAGATAAAGTGGCTTGTAATTAACGTGTAATACTTTGTTTAGTATTTCTTCTTTAAGCAAATTATTTACGCTTCCGCTATGTTTTGATAAACCCGCTATGTTTCTTGATGATTTTTATAACGATTTTCATAGCGTGTAGAACGAAAAAAGTTTTAACAGTCCGGCTTTAGGCACTCTGATATTATTTTCATTAGTTTTATAAAAGTTTTAAATTTAACGCATTCTTAAAGGGTTAGAAAAAGTTGGGTCGTTACAGCATAATTCCACATTACTTGAGAGATTGAAAAGTAAATGATTTCTTAGTAGAGTTATTCTATCTATCTAATACAATACGTTTTGGGCTAACCCAAAAAACTGAAATTGTGCAGGTTTTGGCTTAAAGCAGATAATATTATATTTGGAGGACTCGAGACTCCACAAATGGTATAAAAATCAAATCTCAACTGAAAATGTGGCCGACAGGGACGTCAGTCCCCAAAGGTAAGAGTTTGTGGCAATCCGCCCTGTGAATATAATGAGAATACAAAATTCTGTTGATTGTGAGGGCCCAACACATATCAGTGGGAGTGCCTAATCTCACATAAGTTGGTAAAGTAAAAAATGAATAATTTATAAATAAAATTATTATACATACTTAATATAACATCAAACTAAGAAAACAAAATCGTGGCGACTAAGATTACAGAAGACTTAAGGAAAATAAAAGACATACATATTTATGAAGTGAAAGCGAGTTGAAAGTGACAGCTTGAATTTGCAGAGAACAAGGAAGCTGAAGTGACAGATATGAGATATGCAGCTTGAATTTAATAGTTAAAAACTATTAATTTAATACATAGATTCTGTATGTTCTAAATAAATTAGTCTCTATGTTTTTTCTGTCACATTTCCAAAGACTAAATCAAATAATCGAATCATTGAAAATTAAAACAAAATATAGAATTCAATATTTCATATATGTTTGACAAATGCAAAGTATTCATCTTTGCTCCTAATGCTTTATTTAATCACATCCACTCCTTAATTACTTTCTTAATCTGTCTCCCCCGTTGAAAATTTGTTTACTTTTCGGGGGATGTAACACGTCGAATGAATTAACTTTATTTATATTAAAGTGAAACATGACTTCAATTAGAGGTCGTTTTAATTTATGATAGTTTTTTCGTTAAAGTCTTTATAGTTTTAACTTATTTTTAAATAATTTTTTAGTTTGAGTTTAGAGAAATTAACAAAAAAAACACTAAACTATGATATTAATGGCAAGTCAACCACTAAACAATTTTCGTTAATAAATAAAATACTCAATTATGAAGAATAAATAAAACAAATATCGTTGTCATGTTTTTCATTAAAAAAATATTTTATTTCTATTACAAAACGTTGTCTTTACGTTGCGAAAAATGTCATTGGAATAGAATTCAATAAAGATTATTTTTCTCTGCGAAAAGTCATTTTTAACAAAAAAAAATATCATAATAATTTTTTTATTTGCATGTATATTTACATAAGTGAAAATGGAATTAGAATTTAAAAAAAAAATTGAGACATTTTTTAACTAAATTAATTTTTAAAAAATAATTTAACTTAAAATAACTAAACATATTTCAATGAATGAATTAAGTATTTTAACTTAAATAGATAATTAACTAAGATAATAACTTATCTAGTAGTTTTTTTTCTTAAATTTAATGAAAATAGATTGAAGAACTATTTAAACACAAAAATTGACGTTTCTTAAAATTACAAAGACTAAATTAAAACGACTCTTAAATACCAGAAACTAAAAATACGTTGTTATTTATATCATAATACGTTATTCCCAACAAACGCTGTAATATCCAGGCTTGGTAGGCCCAGCCCACTATATAAAAAAAATTAAGTTTTAAAAATTAAAACTCCCCCGAAAAGGGGGGAGACCTTCCCCTCTCTTTTAGTTTGTGTGGGGGAAGGTCTCCCCCACTCTTCCTTTTCTTTTCCGCGGGATCTCTCTGTCTCTCTCTCTCTTCTGTCTCTCTCTCTCTCTCTCTCTCTCTCTCTCGACTCTCACTCTCTCTCTGCTCTCTCTTCCTCTCTCAATGGTGGGTTGCGGTTGCATCGACAGAAAGGGGCTAGGGTTAAGGTAAGTCTAGATTTCTGATTTTGGTTTCTCAATTAGTTCGGTAGGCTGGGTGTAAGCGATAGAATTGTTTGTTGAAGTTTTCGATTTGAGCCTTGGAGTTTGGTGGTTGAATTAGGTGAGACTTCGGCCGTAAGGGATTTTCAGGTAAGAAAAATTGGGTTTTTGTTTGAACTCTGTTTCTTCCCTAGGCTTATGAAATTTCGAAAAGATTAATGAAGGTTTGATTGAGTTGATGTTGGACGTTGTCTTCCTAAAGGTTGAAGTTGGATATTGTGTTGATTGTCCGACTCCAGCGGAGCTTAGGAAAGTGAAGGAATTCTTCAAGGTATGAAAAGTTCGATTCTTTGCTCTTCAAAATTTCTAAACTGTCTAGCTTGGTTTGATCTACTGTCTGACTTGGTTTAATCTTTAGTAAATAATTGATACTATGATGATTTCTTGATGGTTAGTCGTTTGGTTGGTGGCTTCACAATGAATTCAAAATGGTTGTCGCTTGATTAACTAAAACGTGACTTACATTTTTTTCCATGGACTGATTTTTCTGTCCGTGGACCAGTGAGGTTCTGGGTTACGATGGCTGCGACCCAGACTATTAAGGCTTTGGGCCATGAGATAAGGATTGGGCCAAATTGTTGAGAAGGTTATGTGAAGATTTTTGGGCCATATGTCATGTGTTTGGAAAAAAATTATTGAGAACTTTTTGGGCCAGATTATTAGGGCCTTGATCCTATATTATTAAGGCACTTTATACCAAATTATTAGACATTTGTTAATTGGATTTGGTTTACACCTTATTGTGGGTCGAGCTCATATTTTAATTCAGACAGAATCTAAATAATATATTTCATGATTAGGTTTCAAAACTTAAGAGATATTGGACGTGTTGTCGTCGGGTCTCAGTGATTATTTTGGTTGGGCTGTAGCATTGGTTGACACAGTTTTGAGGTAGGGGTTATTTTATATTTAACGTAACTTAGTTCCTAAAATGTAAATATTAAATTTAATTCGAGCATGTCATTTTTACTTTTCAATTCATTCACATTTATTTTACGTTTATTTATTTTATTGTTAACTAGAGTAATGAGACAGCTGTATGTGCCGTGTCCCTGGGCGCAAAACCCTAAACCTGATCAGGGTCTTTTTGGCTTGTGATCGCCTGAGTATCGCCTTTGTCAATTTTTGTTATTCAATTTATTGCTCATCAGTACCTCCTCATATGTTAATCTGTTAATTTAATTAACTGAAAAATCTGTTAAATTCATATGACATATAAGTTGAGAATAAAATAATTCCCTACTGAGTTTTGTCTACTCACCCCAAATATGAATCCATTTTTTAGAAAATGATCAGAGTAATTCCCTATTGCCATCTCAAGAGAAAAATTGGAGTTTCTTTAATTTTAATTATTTTTAGACTAAAGATATTTTAGTGAGGTTTGTAACTTAGTTATATTTTACGTTATTTCTATTAAATTTTAGACTTTGTTAAATTGGATTACATTATTGTCACTTCTGGACCTTTATTTTTGGCCCTAATCTGTAATGTGAATATTTAAGTCTTCCGCTGCTATTTATTGGATTTAAGTGAGGGTTGGACGATTTGGTTCCTTTTTGGGCCGAATCATTCCCCGTTCTGTCTCGGGTTCCCTTTGGGGCGTGACAAACGCAACATTTTTTATTGGTATTCAATACATATATATCGTATCATATGAGCATATAATAGCGAAATAGGTCGAAACGTGATTATATGTCAAATTGAGTTACAATATTCAGGCATAAAAATATTATTCAGATGCTTAGGGAGATCGCAAGAGTCTTCCCATGTGTTAGCCTCCCGCGTACAAATGAAGAGAAAAAGAATTATGTTATAGAATCAAAAGAGATAGGAAAGGGTTGGGCAATTTCGGATGTCCTGGTTTTTGATATCTTTGAAACGTTCTTCCATTGAATGTCTAAATGATTGAGTTATGTCTTCACTGCAGTCATTGGATCTGACCCTTTCAAGGTGTCTTCTTCTTCTTCTTAAATTCCTATAATTTATTACTACTGTCGTGTTCCTCTGAGCCTGGAAAACTAGGAATGTCACTGGATGGAGCCCATGATGTTCATTTTTGTTTCTAGGTTACCAGACACAAAACGACCATTATATATTATATTTATATTTTTGGATCATCAAGTGTGAAGCTAAATTTTAAATTATTTTCATTAATAAATTAAACTCTCTACTATAAAAAATGAATAAATTAAATATTATATTCATGTTTTCTCTTAAAAAAAATCTATCGAATGTCTGCGTATTGACCGTAAAGAGAAGCAAATGAATATTGTTGATTTATGCGTGAATTTTATCTTTTGTGTCCCTTAATCCCTGAACACCTTCTAAAAACAAAGAGTAGTAGAAATCAAAGTGCTAGTGTTGTGGATGTAAATGATTTTGATTTACTTGCTTCATTTTTCATAGTTTAACATTTTATTTGTTAGCAAAATTAGTGCAAAATTCTTAATAAATGAATAAGACAAACATCGCGGTCACGTTTTCTGTTAAAAAACATCTCTTGAATGTTCGCGTATTGACTTTAAATAGTAGCAGGCGAATAGCAGTAACTTTTGAGTAAACCCTAAATCCTTTGTGACCTGAAATCTCTTAACTCTATTCAAGAGCAAAAAACGTAGCAAAAATCAAAGTGTTTGTTTTGTATGTAAATAATTTTGATTTACTTTTTTTTTAATTTTTTATAGTTCAGTATTTTATTTATTGGCAAAATTAATTCAAATTTCGATTTGTTCCTAAGCCATAGTTTAGAGTTTTTTTTACTTAATTACCCTATATATTTTTTTTATAATTATATTAGTAAAAGAATGTAAATTATCCATAAAACTTGTATTTTGATATTAGTTGACTTCTATTTTTATAAATTATAATTATAACCATTCTAATTGAGTTGAAATAATAATTAGGATAAAAAAAAGGCTATTAATCCTCAAAATTTAAGATTTGTTTCAATTTTGTGTATATTTTTCAATTTCTTTTTGGGAAATTAACACCACATGCTCTAGTTCGAGGTCAATGACAAGTCAAACCCTTGAGAATTTTTTTTAACAATTAAAACCCTGAACTATGAAAAATTAACACCGTCAACCTCGCAGTCAACTTTTTCCGTCCAAATCCGTCAAACTTAACTCCTCAGTTAACTTGAAAAATTTTTCCCTCAATATTGATCTCGTTCGTCGGCGCTAATCTTTAAAATCGATGTAAGTTCTTCCATAAAAATGAATTTCAGAGTCGAAGATTCAAAAATTTCGAACTTTCTGACTGTAAAACGACTATTTTTGAAGGTGAGTCGTTCGTTTTAGGTTAAAATACGATTTTTAACATATAACGGACGTCCGTTATACGCTGATGGACATTCGTCGTAGGTTAAAATACGCATTTTTACCTAAATGGACGTCCATCCAGCCATATTACATTTAATATTAATAAAAAAATTCAAATTACTGTTTTAACCCTATAAAGAAAATGTCAGTAATATTTTTTAGGGACAAAAGGGTAATTGAACAGACAAGTTGGGTACAGCTGTCTGCCACTTGTCTGTCCAATTACCCTTTTGTCCCTAAAAAATATTATTGACATTTTCTTTATATGGTTAAAACAGTAATTTGAATTTTTTTTATTAATATTAAATGTAATATGGCTAAATGGACGTCTATTTAGATAAAAATGTGTCCTTTAACCTACAACGGACGTCCATCAGCGTATAACGGACGTCCGTTATAGGTTAAAAATCGTATTTTAACCTAAAACGAATGACTCTTTTTCAAAAATCGTCGTTTTATAGTCAGAAAGTTCGAAATTTTTGAATCTTCGACTCTGAAATTCATTTTTATGGAAGAACTTACATCGATTTTAAAGATTAGCGCCGACAAACGAGATCGAGATTGAGGGAAAAAATTTTCAAGTTAACTGAGAAGATAAGTTTGACGGATTTGGATGGAAAAATTGACTGCGAGATTGACGGTGTTAATTTTTCATAGTTTAAGGTTTTAGTTTTTAAAAAAAATTCTCAAAAGTTTGACTTGTTATTGATCTCAAACTAGAGAGTCTGTGGTGTTAATTTTCCTTTCTGTTTTTAAGCAGTTGTATCTATAAATTTAATGAAAAATGTCACTGTCAAGTGTCGTGTACATTCTTACTTTAATCATTTTTTTAATTTGGTTAATTATTTTTTATACGACCAACTATGTGTAAGGTCTTGGTCAATTGCTAATAAAAACAAGTCAATTAGTTTAATTTTTTTTAATAAAAATGAGATATTTTTTTGTTAATAAAAAATATTGGCAAAAATAAAAATGAGAAGAAGAAAACGTGACACATCATTAATTTTATTAATGAAAATTAATCAAATAATTATTTAAAAATAAAAATAAAAATAAACATGCTATTCTAATTAACAAAGAATAAAATTAACAAATAATTATTTACAAACCTGTTGGTGGCTACTTAGTTTGGGATGGCATTTAGCTCGACAACCCCCATGGTTCAGGATTTGTACAGATCGGCTGAGATTATGGTGCTCAGCTGCCTTGAAACGGCACTCTCCGACTTCAATGCTTCTCACTTCAACAATGGGCTTCTCCTTCATCCCAGGGACTCAAAGGGAGACCTCGCGGGTGCTGGTGCTGGTGCAGGCTCTCTCTCTCTCTCTCTAAAAAGTGTTTGGAGAACAGAATTTTTCGCACAGATCCTGATTTTTTTATGGGTTTTGATCTTTTTTTATGACTTGCTCCCATCATATTCCTTCTGTCAAAACAGCCTTAAATTAGAAGAATTTGGAAGTTCAAGCCAGTGCAGGTGCTCTTCAATGGAGGCCGATGGCATTTGGAACGGGAGAGAAAGCTCAAGTCACCATCATTTCATTCGCAACAAGCAAATCACTCATCTTTTTTTCCAGAACAGATGCCATAGTTAATTGCTTGACTTCAACCAGTCCTTCGATGTTCGATTCATCGCTAGGACTAAGGAGTTGTGTTCCGGTATCAATTGAGCTCAAGAAATTTTCAGATCGTTGGAGAAGGAATTTCCAACAACACAATCCAACACTTGACAACCCTCAACTAAATGTGTTTGGCCTGTATGGATACGACATAGCTGGGGCACTAGCAATGGCAGGTGTGGCAGTAGAAGCTGGAAGTTCGGGCTACTAAAAAGCAAATAGCTCACGGCGCTTGAACCTAATGGGGAGTCTTGAAGGGGGTCAGGTTATTCGCAATGCATTGTCGAATACTACTCTTGAACGATTCAGTAGAAAGTCTGGCCTCATCTGTGGACAAATACAGTCCCAAAATTTTGAGATAGTCAATATAGAAAGTAAAGGCAGACCACATAAATAATTATGGAAACCTCAAAATGGATTGACAGTATTCCATAATGTAATTGAAAGAAACTAACTTAATGAATGAAGTAATTCTCAATTAAAATGAAAATAATATTTACAAGTATTTATACTACTAAAATACAACAGTTAAAAGTAATACAACAGTTAAAATAAGTAACTCCTCTCGTTCCACGTCAGTTTCTTTCACAGTAATTTCATCAGTTCACATCAGCAACTCTAATACTCTCTCTCAAGATGGAGAGTAAATGTTCAAGAGACCTATCTTGCTAATAATAAAATGAAACGAATTAGGATGCAAAGATTTAGTCAATATATCTGCCAATTGAAATTGTGAAAAAAACATATAAAAACTGAATATTACCAAGTTGTAATTGCTGAAGAACAACATGACAGTCAATTTCGATATGCTTCGTACGCTAATGAAAGACTGAATTAGCTGCAATATGAAGTGCAGTCTGGTTGTCACAAAACATAACTGCTGGTTTCGTCATAGAAATAGCAAAGTCTTTTAACAGTGATTGAATCCAAATTATTTCACAAGTGGCTTGAGCCATAGCACGGTACGCAGCTTTAGCAGTGGATCTGAAAATCGTCTGTTGCTTTTTAGACTTCCAAGATATCAAGGAATCACCAAGAAAAATTCAAAATCCAGTAACAAATCTCCGAGAAGAAGCACAAGAAGCCCAATCTGAATCAACAAATGCCTTTAAATGTATATCAAAAGTTGAAGAATAGAAAATACCTTGTCCAAGAGTACCTTTCAAATAACAAAGAACCCGATAAGCAGCTTGTAAATGAAGTTGTTTTGGTAAAGCAAGAAACTGACTCAGACGACTAACAGCAAAAGAGATGTCTGGTCTAGTAAAAGTAAGATAGATCAGCTTTCCAATCAATCTCCTATAAACACGCGAATCTTCTAACAAAATATCGTCATCAGAGAACTTCAAATTGGGTTCCATAGAAATAGAAACAGGTTTACAACCTAAAAAAACCAGTAACATTTAATAATTCCAAAGTGTAATGACGTTGATTTAACGTAATACCTTTAGAATTCCTTGCCACCTCCAACCTAAGAAAATAATGAAGGTCCCCCAAGTCCTTCAACTTAAATTTAGCATTAAGCAACTTCTTAATGACAGCAATATGAGAAATAGAACTACCAACAATAATCAAATCATCAACATAGATCAAAATGTCAGTGAACCTGTCAAGAGAATACTGAACAAAAAGTGAATGATCAGTAGAAGATTGTTGAAAACCAAGATCAATAATAGCATTGGAAAACTTTGAAAACCATTGCCTAAAAGCCTGTTTCAACCCATAAAGAGACTTATTTAGCTTACAAACCAACTTCTGCTCCTCCTGGTTAGAAATTCAAGAAACCAAATAGCCTTGTGGCAACTGCATATAAACATCTGCATGCAAATCACCATGTAAAAAGACATTATTAACATCTAACTGTGCTAAATGCCAACCATTAACAACAGCAAGAGACAATAATAGTTTGACAGTGACAAATTTAGCAACAAGAGAGAAGATATCCAAATAATCAATACCTTCTTGTTGGGTATACCCTTTAGCGACCAACCTAGCTTTATACTTTTCAATCGTACCATTGACATGATATTTAATTTTATAAACCCATTTACAACCAATGTGTTGTTTTCCAAGAGGCAAATCAACTAGAGTCCAAGTAAGATTGTCTTCCAAAGCAGTAAGCTCAGCATTCATAGTTTATCGTCATTCAGGAGATTTTTCAGCTTGGTGATAGTATTTAGGCTCCAAATTAGACGAAATAGCCAAAGAAAATGTTTAAAAGGATGAGACAATCTATGATAAGATAGAACAGAAGAAACAAGATCTGAAACAGAAGAATTATTACAAACAGAATCACCATTAGCTAAAAAACAGTGATAATCATTGAGATAAGAAGGAGGTTTAGAAATATGTTTAGAAGAAAAACATGGTTTATCACAAATACCATAAGGAGAAGGAACCTGTGAAGTAGAATTTGGAATCTGCGTAGGAAAAGGAGAACTGGAAAAGGAAAAATCAGGTTGTTGATTAAAATCAGACTTGAAAGGAAAAATGTTTTCATGAAAAACAACATGTCTGGAAATGAAAATTTTATTGGACTCTAAGTCCATAACTTTGTAACCTTTGTAATTGGCAGGATAGCCGAGAAAAACACAAGCAGTAGCTCTCGGACTAAATTTATTCCGACTACTTTTCAATGTAGAAACAAAACACAAGCAACCAAATATCTTGAGATGATCATATGAAGGAGCTTTAGAATTTAAAATCTCAAAAGGGTTTTTATTGGACAAAAGTTTAGAATGTATTCTATTGATTAGATAAATAGCAGTAAGAATACAATCACCCCAAAATTTTAAAGGAACAAGTGATTGAAAAATAAGAGAACGAGCAACATTAAGAATATGTTGATATTTTCTCTCCACCACCGAATTCTGCTGTGGTGTTTCAACGCAAGAACAATAATGAATAATGCCTTTGGATTTATAAAAATCAACAATCGAAAATTCTAAAACATTATCAGTTCGAATACCTTTAATGGACATATTGTTAGCCTTTTTGTTAGGCTTAGTTTTTTTTTTATGATGACCAAATGGTTTAATGTATGAAAATAATAAGTTGGTTAGTGTGTTTTTATTGATAATGTATTCAACGTTTTTATTCATTACATTTATACTCAAATTTATCAAAAATACTCATGTTGAGGGTATTAAAGTGTGCTAACATGTCTATTTGAGTCCATGTAGTGTTGGCTATCTTTTAGGGACTCAATATAGTTCAAGGGCAGTTTTGCAGTGAAATGCGGACGACAGTTTATGAAGTGCGGATGCCGCAGACGAGATTTCCAATCGTCCGATTTGCCTCTGTCCATTTTGATGAACACGCGGACGATGCTCACGGACGAGGCGGACGTGCATTGGCGTCCGCAGGTCTTCAGCTGTGCGGACGGAAAAGAAGAAGAGGACGATGGTTTGGCGTCCCTTTCAAATTTGTGCAGTCGCGGACGATAGACCCGGACGTGGCGGACGCAAGGAATGGCGTCCGCTTTGAATCTGTCCAATTTTATTGCAGACGCGGACGATATATGCGGACGAAGCGGACGATAGAATTGGCGTCCGCAAGTGCATAATTTTCTGTCCAACGGCTATATTTTCAACGGGAAAATTCCAACGGTCGTGCGAACGATAGGTGCGGACGCTGAGGACGTCCGGGAGCAGCAGTGGCAGTGTCTATAAATAGAGGATCACTCTAAGCTCTCCACAACTAACGAATCGAATATTCGAGGCGAAGCCCTGGCAAAATCAATACTCGAATACTACTCATTGTGAGCTTTTAATAGCATTGTAAATCCAATTTTCCCCACTCTTAAACTTGCGAGTTATTTTGGGAGAATTTGGATTAGATAGATTGCGATTTAATTTTTGAGTCTATTACATTGTGCTTAATTGTAAAGGGTGATTCCCTGAGAATTCATCATTGGGTGACGCCGTACAATAATCAAATTTAGGGTGACGTTTTGTAAACGTCAAAGGTTGACGACCTTAGAATTAGTCAAGGGTGACGCCCCGTCTAATAGTCAATTTGTAAACGGTTTTATTGGCACCCGAAAGCCAATTACTTAGTGTATCTCCAAGTGCAACTTGGAGCGCGGACGTAGGCGAGTTTGCCGAACTGCGTAAACAAATATTGTGTGCACTTTCTTTATCCCTTACTCTTTAGTTTATGCATTTAATGTGATTGCATATTTAATCGTATTCGATAAATCACTTAGGGACTTAGAGAATTTAAATATCGCACGAAAATATTAGAAACGCTATATTCACCCCCCCCCCCCCCTATAGGCGTATATCGATCCTACACATATTATATTGATTTTCAATCATCAAGATAAACTGAGGGATTATTTTACTAACCTCAAATTTATGTTTAAGAAGATATGCCCAAGTTGCTCTACTGTGATCATCAACAATAGTTAGAAAAAATCGACAATCATTATGAGTAGAAACATGAAAAGAACCCCAAACATCACAATGTATAAGCTGGAAAGAATTATCACAAAGATTATTGAGAGATACAAACAGTAAATGTTTTTGTTTAGCTAAAGGACAGACAGTATAAAAAGAATCATTAACAGAAGACAAATGTAAAGAATCTTTAAGTATTTTAACTTTAATGGTTAAAGGATGACCAAGTCTGCAATGCCAAATAAAAGAATCTGCCAAATTGACATTACACACCCTTTTTGGAAATGAAACATCAAAAACATGTGCATTTCGATGAAGAATATACAAATTTCCGACTCTACTACCCATCCCAATCGTTCGGAGTGAAGATTAGTCCTGAATCAAACAAGAATTAATATGAAACGTGACAAAACAATTTAGTGCAGAAACTAAGGCACTAACAGATCCATCCCAATCGTTCGGAGTGAAGATTAGTCCTGAATCAAACAAGAATTAATATGAAACGTGACAAAACAATTTAGTGCAGAAACTAAGGCACTAACAGATAACAAATTGAACCGAAAAGATGGAATATAAAGAACATCTTTTAAAAAAATATCATTATTAAGTTTAACAGTGTCTATACGTTCAATAAAAACTTTGGAAGTATCAGGTAAAGTAACAAAATGATCATGGACCAAAAAAGAATAAAAAAAAAACAGGAAATGTCAAAACAAACATGGTGAGTTGCCCCTGTGTCTAATACATAGTGCAACAAATCTACTGTAATAGAATTATGGAAAGAATGAAGAATAAAAGGCAAACCTGTGAAATTTGAAACAGAAGAATCACCAATTGAAATCTCCCCTAAATTTGAAGAAGTCTGAACCGAGTTATTCTGCAGCTGAGTACTAAGAAAAGCAATGAGTTGTTGACATTGATCCGTAGTCAGAGAAGAAACAAAAGACTTGTTAGTTGAAACATCATTCTGAACCTTTACAAGATTAACATCATTAGTACCCAAAGTTCGTTTAAAATTTTTTTTTCTCCATGAATTTGTAACCAAGAGGAAAACCATGAAGTTTATAACATTTGTCAACAGTGTGCCCAATCAATTTACAATGAGTACATACTGGTTTATCTTGCCTTCCTCGAAAATCTTGTGGTTTAGTAGACATGAAAATCATTTTGTCATGTGTGTCAAACACTGGATTAACAACTAACTTTTGTCTTTCTTCTTGAATGACTAAAGAGAACACTTTACTTAAGGAGGGCAGAAGATCTATCATTAAAATTTGACTACGGACATGAGAAAAATTATCACTTCAACCCATCAAAAATTGCATAATAAACTCTTGCTGGTGATGTTCAATAAACAATCTAGCACCTCTATAAGAACAAGTAGGAACAGGTCTAAACTCCTGAAGTTCATCCCACAACGCTTTGAATTTCGTATAATAGGAATTAACATCCATAGTACCTTGAGTTAAAGAAATCAAGGAATTACAAATCTGATAAATCCTAGGTGCATTAGCTTGATTAAACCTGTCATGAAGGTCTTTCCAGACGGCCATTGAAGAACTTAAGTAAAGCAAACTATCAGCGATTTCCTTGACAACATAATTGATAATCCAGAATGTTACCATGCTATTACATCTATTCCAGGTGTTGAACTTAGCATCGGACGGATCTGGACGTTGAATCGTTCCATCAACAAACTGCAGCTTATTTTTAGCATTGAGAGCCATAACCATTGCCCGCTTCCAGGTGTGATAGTTCACTCCATTCATCATATGCGAAACCAAAACCAAACTAGAATGATCGGCATGATGAGGAAGAACGGATCGCTAGGGTTTTTCGCCAAGGAGCCAGAAAAATTGGGGAAAATATTGGCTGAACAAAGAAAAAAAGGACAATTAGCTGGATGCCTCCATCGAAGGACTCAAAAATGGAGATTTATACTGACGAAAAGATAAGGAAACAAAGTATTGCTCTGATACCATATTACAAAATGTAATTGAAAGAAACTAACTGAATGAAGTAATTCTCTATTAAAATGAAAATAGTGTTTACAAGTATTTATACTACTAAAATACAACAGTTGAGAGTAATACAACAGTTAAAAGAAGTAACTCCTATTGTTCCACGTCAGCTTCTTTCACAGTAATTTCATCAATCCACATCAGCAACTCTAATACAGAGATTTTAAATTCTATGTGAAAAGCCTCAAATTCTACTTCGTATGGCCGGGAGACTCCACCTCATTTCCTAGGGCCTGGTGCAATAGGAGGATAGTAAGAGTTGGAGTACCTGTAAAAGATGATTCGTTGAATTTGTGACTGTCAACTTTGATTCCGTTATCAAGAGAAAGCATGTCACTAGCAACTGCATCAACATATTCTTGGCCATTATAGAAGAACTTGGGAAACCCATTAAAGAAATAGCTGCAACTTACAATGGTTCAATGTACCAAGCTTATGCAATGGTGATAAATCCATAAACCTCTTCTCTACTAATGATCTGTCTTTCGAATCTGATCAAACACTACATTGACAGAACTTTGTCACCGTTATTGGAGATACATCGGTCATAGACTTCACATTACCATTCAAAAACTCAGATCCAACCGAAGAGGACTGCTGTAGCTTGGAGGTGAGCCATTGGCTGGTATGCATCTACTTCCTTGTTTTCATTGGTTCTGTCGTTTGGATTCTTGTAAAGCTAGTCAACGACTATTTCAGACCTTATGCTTGCCAGACCAGAACAAGTCTCTGACTCTCCTTCTCTGCCATAGCTTTTGCAACAAGTAACCGGTCTTGTTTCCATCTCCCTAGAATAATTTGAAGAAATACTAAGTTGAAGTTGCATGCTCTCACAAGCATAAGAATGTTGCTACTTATCGTGATTCGTGTGCTGGCTCGGGCATGGTGTTATGTCACATAGGCAAAGACAGTGAGCTCAATGAACCATGTTTTTTTTGGTTCACATATAGTCCAAATGTCGAGTGACAACCGCTAATTTAGCTTTGATGAACAAGTATAACACAACAACAAAAGTATTAACCACACCTACACAAAATATGTTTCAATTTTTGAGGCCGATGAAATTTGAAGAAACTATTTGGTAAGAACGTATGTCTCGCAGATATCGATTCATTCAAGTGTGAAGTGAGACATTTCTGGACCAAAAACAGAGTATTTAATCAAATAGACTTCTATAAAATCTTTTTCTATCTTCTGCATCAAATAGACTTCCAACCTTGTCTTGTTGATAGTTACTCTCATCCATTTTAGAATCTCTGCCTCTGGCTTTTTCTGGTCCCCCAAAAAGCCCACCTTTCTTTTTACTCGTTTCTAGATTCATCAGATAGTGCCTCCTATTATATTCATGAAGACCCTCCTGCATCAATTCTCCAAATTTCTCCTTCACAATAACGAGTGGATCTTTGACAATCAGTTCTGATCCATTATACCTTTCCCTAAGAAGAACTGAGTAGATCTGATTTTTATTTGAAACATAAAATATACCAGGGTGCTTAAGAAGTAAAATGTTTAGTTTTGCTGCCAATCCAAACTCTCTCTTGAAATGACTTAGCTTCATGATTGATGCTTTCTTCCATAGAGTTAGTGATAAGAGCTCGTGAATCAATCCTACTGTCCTTTTCTCCATTTCCTTTGATCCTTCGACCAAACCTTTGGGGTTCATGTATGGTGAAATGTATGGAGTTGCATTGAATTCATGAAAATTTTCCCAAGATTTAACCCAAGTTGAAGGCAGACAGCACGAAAAACTTGGCTCCTCACCTCGTTTATGAGCTGAGGATTCTAGAGCAGAAACTGCTAGATCTGAATTCCAAGATAATAATTCAATCTCCATTGAATTTTTCCTCCCATTGGAATTGACAATTCGAAACAAATCCTGATATTTAGGGACAATTCTAATTAAGTAATCATCAGGAAAACCAAAATTCCGCCTTATCTCATTCAGTCTCTTATTCAAGCTTAACATCAGCAACTTGGCCAATTTCTCAACAAAACTTGTTTCCTGCATATCCTTGATAGATTCTTCCTCTTCAACCAAAGCAATCATTCACTTGGTTAATCGGCAATAATAATCGTCACTGTCTAGATAAACTTCAAAGCAGCAAGGGTACTTTCCAAGCCAGTTGAGAGCTTTACCATGACAATCAAGTGTCTTAAACTTCTTTTGGATAAATTTCACAGGCATCCCCGGTCTAGGCCAGCGAAGGATCATATTCTTGATTTGATTATTGACAATCCATCGACGATTACGAGATAAAGCGGACTCAAGATCTGGATCCTTTTTCATTGCCCAGCGAGAAAAGCTTCTCACGAGGAAGCTAATGGGCTTCAACTAGTCGTACAGTCGAGGATTGCATTTATTTGGTAAACGTAGTATTTCAGTAGCCATTTTTCTTCCTAAACCAATGAATTAACAAATCCCAAACAAAACCTATCGAAAACTACGTAGAAACCCCAAAAAATTAAGTTTGAGACAACAGATGAACCAGCGGGATTTAATTGCCGTACCTCTTCTTCCATTTCTCCATTCCAAGCTCTCTCCCACTAACGACCGAGCATGGAAGCCCCAAACGCTCCACCAAGGGTGTTACGTCGCTCTGCGAATACAAAATGGGAAGGGTGAAGGTGGGCACTGGTCAAGCAGACCGCGTAAAGGAGGAAGAAAGAGGAGAAAGAGAGAAAAGGACTGGGTTCTGTATTTGTACTGTGCCCGTTCAGATGATCTTGCAGCCAAGGTTAGCATTGGAATTGCGTTTTGATATTTATTACTTTACATTTTACAATATATCCACCACTTTTGCACAAAGCGGCTAAAATAAATGTTTTGTTTTATTATTTTGGTATTAGAAGCTGTACAATTACCAAAAGGACCCGACGCCGAAAAACATTACGAAAAATATCAAAAGGAGTGTTTGTATTTGCTTTTTGAAAAATAGACATGCTATTCCACTACTATACAGGTGAGGTCGGGTCGGGTCAAGTCGTGTCACTAGTCGAAAGATTGTTATTCGATTTGATTATCTTGCTATCATCTCTGGATTTTGAGTACACATCTCAATCGCCGGCATAATATTCGGTGAAGCTCCGGCGATGTGGCTCGATTCCCCGGCCTCATAGGAAATTCTTTCTTCCTGTATGAAGAACCGAACATTCCCTTCCTCGCTGATTGAATGGTCTGATGGACTTCGGGTGAAATTGAATTCTGGTGAGGCCACCACAAAACCTGGTCCTCCATTACCGGGGCTAATTCCCCGTCCTTCGTTTATATCCTTATTTTTAAAAGTATGAGAGGTGAGATCCCTCTGGTCGTATATTCTTAATACTGTTTTGAT
>CM039485.1:2465048-2494274 GCA_022433065.1 Begonia loranthoides
TGAGATGGAATTATTTGTTACTTTCACAAATTCGCTGAATCCGACCTTGTAAGGAACTCCTACTCTCAGTTTCTTCCCATTTGTTGGAATCTCCCATCCCTTTGGAATTGAAGTAGAATCTCCTGGCCATAGGATTGGGCCTAGAGGTGCTCCAGCCGATGAAGATGAAATCAAATTTCTTGAGAGACCAGTTTTGGGCGTCCAATATCCAATGGTTCTCCCTGTTTGACCATTTATATTCACTATTTCAAAAGTAGTAGACTGCAATTGGCCGTCCACCAGGCTGAAATTCCCGCTAAGTCCTGTAAATGCCGTGTTGGACAGCTCGTCGCGAATTCTGGGGCCATTCAGAGAAACCCCAAAAGTGTCGAGATCAGTTCTATTGGTGGAGCTATTGGATTTTTGATAGCCAAGGTTTGACGTCGAAAGGGCTGCCTCGACAGCCATGGCTAATCCCCAAGCCGCATCATAGCTCCACAGTCCAAAAACATTAAGTTGAGCATCAAGATCGGTCGGATTATCCTGCCGAAACTTCCTTTTCCATCTCACTTTGAAATCATCTTCCTGGACCGATCTCGGAACATAAGTCTTCACGCCCAGCACCCCTTGCATCGAATCGAAAACCGACTGGTCTATTTGAGTCAAAAGATCAGCGATGGAATCGGTCATGATCCAAACATAGCCTTCGCTTATCATCCCAATATCTTTTGCAATTTTAAAAATGGTCGAAGCCAAACTAGGTAGGAGATGGATAACAAAAACTCTAGTCTGCATGGTCATCAGCTTGTACAGCTCCGCTGCAATTTGATCATTAGTGGGCGCCGAAGGAATAGCACTTCTATACGGCATGTGAGCGTCAATGCCCTGTAATGCATCGGCCAAGTAGGGTACAATTCCCTGCCCAAACTCATTATCTACGTATATTGGTACCACTTCTCTCCACCCAAAATTTTGAATAATTGAACAAATGGCTTGAATTTGAGTCGAGTCCTGTTGTGCGATGCGGAAAAAATACGGGCTCTGAATAGATGTTAGCACAGGACTCGTGGCTGAAAATGAAATAATGGGAACCTGAGCTTTAGTTCCGAGTTCAATCAAGAAAGTAGCTTGCATCGAACTCACCGGTCCGATTATAGCTTCCACCTTCACATTCTTAATAAGGTCGAGGCCTGATCCGAGAGAGAACGACAAATTAGTTGCCCGGATTTCATCAGTTATTAAATCAAACTAGGTAACAGTAAATATTTTCTGAAAATTCAATCTATTGAAAGTCCGGTCACGGTCTTATTGTGTTCATGTGGTGACAAAACGAACAGAGACAGCTAATTAAATCATCTTTTTTTTTTATATTTTGAAAAATTCAAAGTTTGACTTGTTTATGCGTGGAATGGACACTGGACACGTCTTTAACGTAAGATTATTCGTTATACGAAGTCAACTGTCTTGAGAGATGGAAGAGCCTGGTTTGAGTACTAGGGTTTTTGAGATGAAATGTACAGATGAACCACTATGGCCGATGGGTGCCCTTTTACCACTTGAAACACCTAATTATGGAGATGAAAACTGGGCAAACCCGTACTTGGAGTCTAGAGAGAGAGAGAAGAGAGAGAAAATGGATAATGAAGAAGAAAGAACCTGCAGCTGCAGCTTCAACAACGTCTTCCATGGAGTCTCTGGTATTAAGTACGAGCCTGGTCTTGTAACCACTGTGGGAGGAATAGAAGTCGGAGAGAGCAATATCGATACAGCTCAGCGCCATCTTCCCAACTTCTGCATCTAAATCAAGCACCAACCCCACATTCACCGGCGTCGTCGCGTTCTGCGAGTCTGCCGACAAAAACCCAGAAAGAAAAACGACCAAAACCGCCCAACGAACAAAAGGATTCATCTTCCCCATCTATGAACATCAACAAAAATCTCTCTCAAAACTCACAATTCACAGCAAAATGGAAGGTAGAGAGAGAGAGAGTGAGGGAGAGAGAGAGGGGCTAACTGGGATGAAATGGTCAGAAGCAAATAAGAAAAATGTATGAACTCAGCATTCGAAAATATTGAATTCAAAGTTGCTATTTGTAAGCGAGTCGAGAGAACAAGAAAGCTTATATTTGACTTTCCGTAATGAATTTCTTGGAATCATCCAAGGTAGAGCATGAAATAATCCTAAAAACAGTATAATTTAGCTTAATTATTTTTAAAACCAACTCACTGTATTCGTATTTCTTCAAATCTTGAATGATTCTCGGTCCTATAATTTTTTCATATTCTAGAAGAAGTTAGGGGTTTAATTTCAGGTAGATTTCAGTAGCAGTGAAAACCCCTCCGTTAAAATCGGTTATCTCTCCCCCTCTCGCTCTGGTTTCGCCATTGATGGCCATAATCTTGAAAGAAGAATCAACAATGGCGTGGTGCTCGCACTGCTCGAACATCAGTCAAGGCGACTTCCAGTAAGTACTCTACTGTAATCACGACTAGCTTGCTTTTGGAATGCAAGTGTTGTTTGGCTTGTAGGAAAATTCTGGGATAGATTTTTCTGGGAAAATTCATCAGAGAAGGAAGACAACTCTTCAATCTCTAACAGCAATCACATTGAAGATCTTGCCTAATTTTCTGGCGCAGTACATTGCCACGGACATTGAAGAACGATTTTGACTGCAATTTTCAGAAGTTCCGACAATCAAAGTTGCAGTGGAGTACAATTTCAGCTCCCAGTTCAGAACTTTCTCCACCGGAGAACCCATACACACCATCAGATTCAATTCAACCTGCAGAAAGTTTTGCCAACTTCAATCTTCTTAACTAACGTAATGATTTCCATTGGAAAATGAGGCTCGGTTGTCTATTATACGCTAAAAACTATGAAATTTCCCCGGGAAACAAACGGAAAATGAGGTATGAAAGCAAATCGACGATGAAGGAGTTCGAATCTTCACCTGCGGTCAGTTGCAGAAACCTTCATACACGGCAAGCACGGAAACGAAGGTCTTCACTAGAGAAATCAACGGCCACGATAAATTAAAATTAAATTTTATTTAAAATAATTGAAGGTGTTAAATCTCTTAAGTTTAGAGTTGATATTGATATTTATCTTTTAATTTATTATACATAAATCTAACTTAAAATTGACATCAAAATTGTCTTTTTTTAAGAAAAAAAAAAGTTAATTTATTTGTTTTTAATTAAAATACTTATTTTCTTTATTGTAAAAACATATGATATAAAAATAAAACAAGCAGTAAAACTGTGACATTCTGCCCTGTGAAGATAATGGCGATTTAATATTCTATTGATTGTGTAGGTCCATCTCATATCAGTGGCGGTGCACATCGATTGAGAGATTGGAAAGAGAATGATTTATAAGTAGAGTTCTCTTTTTTACCTAATATAACGCATTTTGTGCTAACCTAAAAAATAAAATTGTACGAATTTCAGCCAAAAATTGATAATATTGTATTGGAACGACTGAAAACTTTATCAATGACATCAAAGTCAAATTTTAACTAGAAATGTGACAAGTCTTCAAAAAAAGAAAATTATGATAGTTTGACTTATTAAAGCAAAGATAATTTAAAATTATGGTGTGAGAGTTCAAGTCATAAATAATAGAGAATGAAAAGTCAATAATTTATAAGGGGAGATGTCGTACTTGTTTAATATAATATTGTTGAAAAGACATTAACATTTATGAAGTGACAGCTAGGTGAAAGTGATAGAGCTCGAATTTGAAGAGAACTAGGAAGCTGAAATGACAGATGTACATCTTGAATTTAATAATTCATAACTATTAATTTAATACATAAATTCTGTATGTTTTGATCTAACACGTCAAAATATTAGCCTCTATTTTTTTCTGTCACGTTTCCAAAGACTAAATCAAAAATCGAATAATTGACAATCAAAATAAAATATAGAATTCAATATTTCATTTATGTTTGACAAATTCAAAGTATTCATCTTTGCTCCTAATGCTTTATTTAATCATATTCCATCCTTAATTACTTTCTTAATCCATCTCCCCCGTTCATAATTTGTTTACTTTTCGGAGAGAGGGATGTAACACCGTGAAAGAATTAACTTTGTTTATGTTGAAGTGAAACTTGATTTCAATAAGAGGTCGTTCTAATTTAGGATAATTTTTTTGTTAAAGCCTTTATAGTTTTAAATGATTCTCCAGTTTATTTTTATAGAATAACAAAACAAATACTGAACTATGAGATCAATGACATATTAACTGCTAAACAATTTTTCGCTATCAAATAAAACACTCATTTATAGAAAATGAACGAAACAAATATCATTGTCATGTTTTTTTGTTAAAAAAATATTTTCTTTCTGTTACAAAACGTTGTCTTTACGCTGTAAAAAGTGTTATTGAAATAGAATTCAAGAAAGATTATTTTATTTAGCGAAAAGTTATTTTTAACAAAAAAAAACCATAATAACTTTTTAAGTGAAAAATGTAGTTAGAATATCAAATTTTGTTTCAAGTCATTTTTTAACTAAATCAATTTTTTTAAAAAAATTATTTAATTTAAAATAACTAAATATATTGCGATTAATACAATTAAGTATTTTAACTTAAATAGATAATTAACTAAGATAATAACTATTGGTAGTTTTTTTTCTTAAGTTTAATAAAAATAGATGGAAGAACTATTTAAACACAAAAATTGGAGCGATGAAGATCTTATTGACGAAAATAAAATGACAATGACTAAATTAAAATGACTCTTAAATGCCAGAAACTAAAAGTACATTGTTATAATGACACGTCATTCTTAACTAATGTAACATTCTTTGTTGGTATTAAACACATATATATCATATCATATGAGTATGTAATAACGAAGTAGGTCGAAACGTGATCATATGTAGACTGAATTACGATGTTCACGCATAAAAATATTATTTCGATGCTTAGGGAGATCGCACGAGTCTTCACATGTGTTAGCCTCTCGCGTAAAAATAAAGAGAATAAGAATTATGTTATAGAATCAGAAGAAATAGGAAAGGGTTGGGCAATTACGGATGGCCTGGTTTTTGACATCTTTGAAATGTTCTTCCATTGAATGTCTAAAGGATTGAGTTATGTCTCCACTGCAGGTCATGGGATCAGACCCATTCAAGTCGTCTTCTTCATCTTAAATTCCTGTAATTTATTACGACTGCCGTGTTCTTTGAGCCTAGAAGACTAGGAACATCACTCGATGGAACCCATGATGTTCATTTTTCTTTCTAGGTTTACACACAGAAAACGACCATTATATATTATATTTATATTTTTGGGTAATCAAATGTGAAACTACATTTTAAATTATTTTCCCTAATAAATTAATCTCTCAACTATAGAAAAAATGAATAAATCAAGAATCGTAGTACATTTTCTGTTAAAAAAAATCTATCGAATGTCCGCATATTGACAGTAAAGAAAAGCAAAGAAATATCAGTGATTTTTGCGTGAACCTTATCCTTTGTGACCCTAAATCCCTAAATACCTTTCAAAAACAAAAGAATAGTAGAAATCAAAGTGTTTGTATTGTGGATGTAAATTATTTTAATTTACTTTATTCATTTTTCTTAGTTCAATATTTTATTTGTTAGTAAAATTAGTTTAAATTTCTCAATAAATGAACAAGGCAAACATCATAGTCGCATTTTGAAACATCTCTCGGATGTCTACGTACTGACTTTAAATAGTAGCAGATGAATAACAGTAACTTTTGCGTAAACCCTAAATCTTGTGTGACCTAAAATCTCCTAACACCATTCAAGAGCTAAAAATGTAACAAAAATCAAAGTGTTTGTTATGTATGTAAATAATTTTGACTTACTTTATTAATTTTTTATAGATCAGTATTTTATTTATTAGTAAAATTAGTTTAAAATTTAATTTGTTACATAGCCATAATTTACTGTTTTTTTTGTTAATTAACATATATATATTTTTTATAATTATATTAGTAAAAGAATGTAAATTAGGATAAAAAAGGCTATTATGATATTACTTGACTTCTATTCTTATAAATTATAATTATAACCATTCTAATTGAGTGGAAATAGTAATTAGGATAAAAAAAAGGCTATTAATCCTCAAAATTTAAGATTTTTTTTAAATTTTGTTTGTGTATATTTTTCAATTTCTTTTTTAAGCAGTTCTATCTATAAATTTAATGAATATTGTCACTGTCACGTACATTCATACTTTAATAATTTTTTTTTTTTGGTTAGTTATTTTTTATGAGACCATTTATGTGTAAGGACTTGGTCAATTACTAATAATAACAGGTCAATTAGTTTAATTTTCTTAATAAAACATGATAAATGACAAAGCAATCATCGTAATTTGAGATCAATGACAAATCAACTATTATGATATTTTTTTAACAAGTTAACTACTCATGTATGTTAAAATGACAAATTCAACATCACGTCGACGTTTACCGTTAAAAAGCTGGGTGCCAACATTCAAACGTTGAAACGCTCCGCTCTGGTGTTCTGAATTCAGAACGCCCAACGCGACGTTCTAAAGAATTCACGGCGTTCTGAACAAATCAGAATGCTCGCTCCCTTAGTTCTTGATGATTCCCCCACTCGCTAATCTTTCTCTTCTTCTTTTCAACTCTTTATTAATGTTGTTCTATTTCCAGCCACTTACATTCTCTTCCCTCCGTTGGTGACCACTCTGCTTGACCAATAATTCCTTTTAGAGAGAGAGAGAGAGAGCATTATGCTAAGTTTTTCTAAGCATATCAAGCTTATGAAATATTTTTTTGTTTTGCTTCATGGATTTGGCAGGATTGTGAAAAAAGAGGAGTTTCAGAGCTCGAGCAACTCATCAATGGTGACCAAGTAAGTGACGTTGTTCATATAATTTCAACTTCTGTCCACTGAAGAAGAAAATTAGACAAAAATTTTAATTGTTTCACGCGAGAGACCGCGTTTTTACGCGATCTCTATCTCACGAGAGACCGCGTTTTACGCCGTGTCTGGCGAGAGACCACGTAAAATGCGGTCTCTCTCTCGTGAGAGACCCGTCGTCTCCAGGAGTCTTCCTCTTGGCTTTTCCCGACCACAGCTTCTTTTGCATGGCTGATGATGAGGCTTAATATATTCTAAGATTGTATTTCAGAGACATGCTCTTGCAGACTAAAGCAAAAATGGACAAAACAGAATGAAAAGGACATTGATATTAATCCTCATCACTCCATTCTTGCCTATCAAATGAGGTTTTCTATTCTTATAACTAAACAGAGAAGCAAACCAATACAGAGAGAAAGAACTTCATAAATTAAACCAAGTAAAAATGTAAAGAACTGTCCTTACTCAGATTGTAAGGCTTCTGGGTATTTGCTTGCCTTCTTTTTCTCTGCAATGGCTGTGGAAGAGAGGTCTATTTCTGCCGTTTCATGCAATGCCCAGTTTGCTTCTTTTTCTCTGCAATGGCTGGGTTTATCTTTCATGGACATTTCGAGACAAAACCTGATCTCTGACCAGAAGAAATCGATTTCCCGTTCGAAGAAACCGAAACATTCGGATTCATACCAGATTCGAAGTCACCGAATCTACTCGAAAATTTCTTCATCTCGCTCTTGACAGACTTAGAAGAAAGTCTCCCACTCGATTTTGCAGCTAATTTCTACACATTCAAGGAAAATAACAAAATCTAATTACAGAAAATGAAAATTCCAAAAGAACAACCAAAACAAAATGAAGAATACCTGAAAATTCTCCTTCCTTGCATCAGAACATGAAGTGGGTTTCATGTAATTGGGAGAAGATACAAAATCCGACGCAGAAGTAGGGCTGGACTGGTTCGAAGTCCATGAAGAAGAAGAAGACGAATAACAAGACAAAAAAGACGACGAGAGAAGAATATTAAAACGCGACTGAGATTTCGATTTTCTTCTCCGTGGTTTCAAGCTGGGAGATCGTAAAAGCTTGATTGATTTAAGCTTCTTCAATATCTTCTTCTCCTTTTTCAGCTCCTCTTCTTCTTCCTCTTCTTCTTCCCCATTTTTCTTTCTGGTTCCTCTGGCGTAGATGATTCAGTGCTGGCGATTGACATAGTCTCCGATTTTGGCAACAATCAAACAAAACCCGCTTCGAAAAAATCTTCATTTACATAATTAAAAATGTACGTTCTACCTGTTGGGAGTAATATGCCCAATAAACAAAGGTAATAAAACACTTTTATAATATATGAATAAATTTATATTGATTGATATTATGTTAACATTTTATATTATGTTTTATAAAATTCATAGAAAATTCCTTAATTATTTATGCTAACTTTATATTAGCATATATATTATATATATGTGAGATAAAATATAAAGAGTAATAACCAAATTATGTCCATGACTTATATTTGAAGTATGGAATCTTCAAATAGTTCATAGTCATAAACATAGTTTATCTCATTAATAATGTATAGTCATATCCCGACTAAATATGTAGTGACATAAGATAAATATGTTTTATATAATATGATTATATAGGACTGGACCAGATATAATTACATTGTTCTAATAATTTCCGTTAGATATAGAACAATTAATTTTATCATAATGATGGTCATATATGTATGATCTTAATTCGTTGTATTTAATAAACTCCTATTTTTGTTTTAATTTATTCTTTGATTTATTCGGTAAAGTTTTGTACAAGTTACGATTCATATACCTTGTATATTGGGACTAAATTAAAATGAATAGCTGAGAATGTTAATATCGATACAATGAAATCCATTTCATAGATTCTCTTGTTTGTTAGTTCAAGGATTGAATAATTAGCGCGCAATTTATAATCGTTATGAATTAATTATTCAATTAAGAACTAATAGTAGTTAAGGATAAAGAAGCAATATGAGAGGTTAACGGATGATAAACCTAGCTCTATTGCGAATCTAAATGGAGGGTTAATGCATATGTAATGACTATATCAATGGACATTACTTTAAGTAAAAATACTCTATAGTTTTGAGAGTGCAACTCTAAGTATTTAGTGGAATTACTTTAGAGTTAATAATTATGTTAATTAATATAAAGAGTTTATATTAGTTATTAACAAAATATTATTGGAGCTTAAAACTATAGGTCCATCGGTCCCTTTGTCACCTTCTATCATTATTCGAATAATAGAAAAATGAACAAATAAGATTAAATAATTAATTATGAATTAATTATTTAATACACTCAATAATAAGTTTATTATTATTATTTTTTCATTAGATGAAATAATTGAATTATTGATTATTCAATTAATTAAGACAAAATGACAAAAGTTGTCAAAGTTAATATATTTGTTATGTTTCATTAAATGAAACAAATTGAATTATTGATTATTCAATAAAGTAATAAATATAAAGTAACTTTTAAAAATAGTTTTTAAAATGGATTTTGTCAAATTTGAATTAATGTCAAATTTGATTTAATGTAATGACCTTTTATTTCCCATAACATTTTTGTTATAAATGTGTTATAACTTAAATGTGCCAAGTGTTGAAATATGGTGAAAAGACTTTTGATTTTCATAACATTTTTATAAATGTAATGAGGAATTTATAGGGGTTTTTTCTCTAAATGCCATAATGGCCATTATGGAGAAATACCACTATAAATAGAGGTCAAATTTCATTAGCAAAAGAGTTTTTGAAATCTTTGAAAAAGAAATCCATTTTGAGAGAAAATTTTTGTTTTCCGTGTTGGCTTTAGAAAATTGTTTTCTAAATCCAAATAGATCGTCTCATGTGTTGAGAATACGATTTATCATAAATTGAGTGTTATCTTGTTTCGTTCATCACGCCCACACGTGCTTATTTGAGGTAAGGAGGATTGGCGGAGAAGATCGACGGTTGATTTAGTACCCGTGTGAAGTGAGCTACAAAGGTAACATTCTTTATTTTTAGATTAGATCTAAATACATATTATTATTAATATATTATAACAACGATCCATTTTTATGTTCATGATAAAATTGTTTTTTCATGATACATAGATTACGCACGTTACCGTTGTTGTGAACATCGGTAATTCCGCCGTGCTAGGGAACCTAAAAACCAACACTTCTGATTCATGCATCAAACAGATTCGATTCTTCAAAAAACACAACAATCGCTTTTGGTTTTCCAAAGACGACCGTGAGAAAGAAACCGCGTTTTACGCGGTCTCTCGCCAGACACCGCGTTTTACGCGGTCTCTCGCCAGACACCGCGTAAAACGCGGTCTCTCGTGAGATGGAGACCGTGTAAAAACGTAGTCTCTCGCGTGAAACAATTAAAACTTCTATCTAATTTGCTTCTTCATTTAGTGGACAGAAGTTGAAATTAAATGAACAGCGTCACTTACTTGGTCGCCATTGATGAGTTGCTCGAGCTCTGAAACTCCTCCTTTTTCGTAGTCCTACCAAATCCACAAAGCAGAAAAAAAATATTTCAAAAGCTTGATATGCTTAGAAAAGCTTAGCATAATGCTCTCTCTCTCTCTCTAAAAGGAATTATTGGTCAAGCAGAGTGGTAACCAACGGAGGGAAGAGAATGTAGGTGGTTGGAAATAAAACATCATTAATGATGAGTTGAAAAGAAGAAGAGAAAGATTAGCGAGTGGGGGAATCATCAAGAACTAAGGGAGCGGGCAATCTGATTTGTTCAGAATGCCGTGAATTCTTTAGAACGTCGCGTTGGGCGTTCTGAATTCAGAACGTCGGAGCGGAGAGTTTTGGCATTTGGACCGTTGGCACCCAGCTTTTTATCGATAAATGTCGACGTGATGTTGGATTTGTCATTTTAACATACGTGAGTGGTTAACTTGTTAAAAAAAATACCATAGTAGTTGACTTGTCATTGATCTCAAACTACGATGGTTGATTTGTCATTTACCCAAATAAAAATGAGATTTTTTTTGTTAATAAAAAATATTGACAAAAATAAAAATAAGAACAAGAAGACGTGACGCATCATTAATTTTATTAATGAAAATTAATCAAATAATTATTTAAAATAAAAATAAAATTAACAAATAAAAATAAAAAGGGTTATTTTCATATAATACCTCAAATATACCCACCTTTTTAATCAACACCTTATTGTTTCAAAATTTTTAACCAACACCTTATAGTATGGGGTGTTATCAGCCATCACCTTCTGTTAACACCCCGTTTCGTTGTAATCTCCTGAAGGTCAAGATCGGACTGCAGAGCAGCTAAGGCGAAGCGATCTCCTCTCCAAAGCACGAAGGCGAAGCGAGCTGCGTCCCATAGCGAAGCGAGCTGCGACCTCCCACCGCGAACCGAGGCGAGCTGCGACCTACTGCTGCGAACCGAGCTCCGACTGCTAATCGAGCTCCGACTGAGTTGGGCGACCTCCGACAGCGAATCGACCTCTGACTGAGGTGGGCGAACTCAAAATCTGCCTTCAGGTTTGAACCCTCACGTCGTCTCTGCTCCATCTCCGATTCTACTCTGGTTTAGTTTTTTTTTTTCAAAAGAAAATGTATTTTTTTTATATGTGATTGTTTGTTTCTGAGTGTTTTTTTTTTTTTTGGTTTCCAAGAATCAGAGTTCGTCTTCAGAGGATGGAACGAGTTCTACCATTGTAGGAGATCTTCTGGATTATCTCAATGAATCCTGGACTCAGTTTCACGCTACTGGTACATTTTTCTTTTTGGTTCTTGGGTTTAATTTCTGATAAATATTGTGAACTATTTCTCTGTTCAAATGTTCTTGGGTTTAATTTCTGATAAATGCTTTCGTTGAATGAAATTGCAGAATTGAAATTGTTACTGAAATTGCAGAATGTCATATAGGCCGAGTTTATCCGAATCATCCTCGGATTTATGTAGCATCAAGGAAGAGGAGAGAGAATCAAGAAGATCAAAGTCGAGGTCTAAGAGAACGAAGAAGGAAAAGAAGCTGAGGTCAAAATCGAAGCAGCAACAACGAAGAACATTTGGTTCCTGCTGGCCATAAATCATTGACTGGATTCCAAAGCCATCCAGTTTTGGGATGGAGCTTAAATATACGTACACATAAGGAACCCAACTACCAACAGGAAGAAGAAAGAGCCTCTCTCTATAGATCAGTTCCTTCATCTGTTCCTCACTCAGTACATGCTGCTCAAAGTCAAAGCTAAAAGGTGTCATGCAAACTGGCTCGTCACTGACATCGTGCAGCAAACTAAGTTTTTATTAAAATAACTATTATTTTAATAATTCCTTGATGTAATCTTCGGTGACATTAAGTTGTGATCTAAGAATTTGAACCATGTTTTGAGAGAGTGCTTTGGTAAATACATCAGCAACTTGATTAGTTATGCCTTCAGGCTTTAGGCAATCCAATGATCCTAGAAATGTGTCTTTTCCGACAGAATCATAGACAACATCAATTCCGTTGCCTGATGTAATTTCGGTGACTCGATCGACAAAATTCTCTTCCTTGTGGATTATTACATGATGGCAGCCATCGACTTTGGCTTGAGAAACTTTCTCCTTTGTCGAAACCGTACCAATCACAGTGGCTCCAAGGCTATTTGCCCATTGGCATAACAAAGATCCAACTCCTACTGCCGCATGAATCAACACAACATGACCAGATTCATCCTTGAAGCAACTGCAGAGAAGAAACTGAGCAGCCATGTCCTTGAGCATGATTGATGCGGCTATTACTGGATTGATAGAGGCAGGAACTGGTACTATTTTGTTAGCAGGAAGGATTTGCTCTCCAGCATATGATCCCATTGGACCACCAGCATAAGCCACAATATCTCCAACTTTATACTCACTTGCTCCAGGGCCCAAGACTATTACCATTGCAGCAACTTCAAATCCTGGAGTGAAAGGGATAGCAGCAGCCTTGTAAACTCCTTTTCGGAAATACACATCGATAAAATTAAGACCAATTGCTTGATTTCTCACACAAATCTCACCCTCCTTTGGCTCTCCCTTTTCTGAAACCTCTGCTTTCTCTGCCTCCATCGACAGAAATTCGCCAAAAAATTCATCTAGAGGATTTTCCTCATGAAATTCATTCAAAACATAAGTAATGGTTTCTGGTTCTTCAATAAATCTTTGGATTTCTTTGTTCATTGCTTTCCGCCAAACTTCCTCCTTTGAAGTTGCTGTATAATTATTTGGCTCAAGTATTGCATAATTACAATGTTCATAGACTTCACTAAGAAGTCTTGTTTTTCGTACTGGAGATTCATAGGTTGACTCATCTTCATTGTCTTCATCAATCAATCGAGAGGATGAGGGAGTTTCTGCTTGAATATGTTGACTTCCTTCCGTATAGCTCCATTGAATCGAGAAATTTCTGCTTCTTCCCATTTTTACTTTAAATAATTCTAATTTTTTGTCGGAATCATATATTTTACAGAAATCATTTTCAAAGCATAAGGAATAACCATTACTTATGTTTTGAATGAATTTCATGAGGAAAATCCTCTAGATAAATATTTAAAAAGAATTAATCAAATAATTATTTAAAAATAAAAATAAAAATAACAAATAAAAATAAAAATAAACATGCTTTTCTAATTAACATTACAAACAATTTGATAATTAAGATAATGCTAGCTTTTTGAAAAATAGACATGCTGTTCTAGTATTAATATTATACAGGTGAGGTCGGGTCGGGTCGGGTCACAATTAGCCAAAAGATTTGTTATTTGATTTGATTACTTGCTATCATCTCTGGATCTTGAGTACACAGCTCAATCGCCGGCCTAATATTCGGTGAAGCTCCGACGCTGGGGCTCGATTCCCCGGCCTCATGCGAAATTCTTTCTTGCTCTGTGAAGAACCGAACATTCCCTTCCTCACTGATTTGATTGGTCTGATGGACTTCGGGTCAAATTGAATTCTGGTGAGGCCACCTCAAAACCTGGTCCTCCCCTTGGTTCGTTTATATCCTTATTTTTGAAAGTATGAGAGGTGAGATCCCTCTGGTTGTATAGTCTTAATACTGTTTTGATTCTACTCCAGATCGACGTATTTGGGTCCGTTTGGAGGAGGAGATGCCTTTGCTCGTAAAGAAATTTTATGGCGCTTGAAATTAGGGCTAACGCTGAAGCTATTCCAGCAATGAGAAAAAGGCCCCAAAAGCGACTGAGATTGAGGCTCGTTGAAGTAAGATCGGGACTGGAAGTTGAGCAGGAGGTTGCTTGGCCTAACCATTTCTGTTCGATCAGTTTCATCTCGTCTCCCTCTGTTACGCTCAGTATTTGCCTTGATATATCAGCCACAAGTGGGGAGCCTTGTGGAAATACCTGTACTTGACGATCATAGCAAATTCAATCAAGCTCGAATATAGTAACAGAATTGCAGAGAGGGATCGAGAGGGGATTGGACTTACAAATCCGAACCCGTCTGTTTTATAAGAAGGATTAGCGGTGGTATATTTTGAGCAGTATTTGGAAAGAAAAAGCTTCATGTAAGGAATTTCGTCAAACGCTGCTGCAATGCCGCCATTAGCGCTTCCTTTGGAGAGTAGGTCATCTAATTCTTCTGGGCTACCATAGGCTACAAGCTTGTCATGGTCAAATTTTGAGGAAATCAAAATTCCCCGGACAAAAGAAGCATCTGGGTAGCCGACTCTTTCCTTGTTCTTCAAAAGCTGATCCACATCATTTACAGTAGGTTGTAGCTGTTCGACGAGAAGCGAGGTTAAACTGGCAGTGTAGCTCTGGGTCAGAATAAGCACGACGAAGAACCATATCACCACCACGAATCTAGCGAAATTGCTAACCACTCTCTCCCCTGCAAATCCAGTTCTAAAGGGTCAAAAACGAAACGAGAAGACTCCATGATTGACCTTTTCACCTCAGAAACGAACTTACTGTGCGCAAAAACCATGGTGGAGAAGGAGAACCAGAGACTAGTGCCCAGCTGATGAGTCCAGGGCCCCCTGAAATCTTCATTTATTCTGTGCTCTAAAACCCAAACGACGAAGCCGATGAAGATGAAGAAGCAACCACTTGTCATCCAAAGATCCAACGACAGAGGCCGCAAGAACACCCATGTGTTCTTCTTCGAGTTGTCTGTCAGGGGCACCACCATTATCACTCCTGATTCAGTGAATGGTAACGTAAAATCTACGAACCGAGATCTATTCCAAGTGATCGTCACATCCCCCACTACTGCGTCGAAGTTCTGTCCATCCAGAAAACACAATTATCACTAAACTCAACAAGATTTGGTGAAACAAATAGACGAAAGAATACCAACCCCGAGTTTGACTTGGTAGATCATTTCATCGTATGGAAAATTAGGGCTGGGGTTATAGGGGATGAAGTCTGGAACAATGGCGTAAGGCAGCTTCTCAATAACTGCATTGAAGACGTCTATGCAGTAGCCTGTGACGATTGTGGCATTTGAGATGGAATCATTTGTTACTTTCACAAATTCGCTGAATCCGACCTTGTAAGGAACTCCTACTCTCAGTTTCTTCCCATTTGTTGGAATTTCCCATCCCTTTGGAGTTGAAGTAGAATCTCCTGGCCATAGGATTGTCCTTAGAGTTGCTCCAGCTCCAGCTGAAGAAGATGAAATCAAATATCTTGAGAGACCAGTCTTGTGCGTCCAATATCCAATGGTTCTCCCTGTAAGACCATTTATATTCACTATTTCAAAAGTTGTAGACTGCAATTGGCCGTCCACCAAGCTAAAATTCCCGCTAAGTCCAGTAAATGCCGTGTTGGACAGCTCGTCGCGAATTCTGGGGCCGTTCAGAAAAACCCCAAAAGTGTCGAGATCATTTCTATTTGTTGAGCTATTGGATTTTTGATAGCCAAGGTTTTACGTCGAAAGGGCTGCCTCGACAGCCATGGCTAATCCCCAAGCCGCATCATAACTCCACAGTCCAAAAACATTCAATTGAACATCAAGATCGGTCGGATTATCCTGCCGAAACTTCCTTTTCCATCTCACTTTGAAATGAACTAGCTTGTCCGATCTCGGAACATAAGTCCTCACGCCCAGCACCCCTTGCATTGAATCGAAAACCGATTCGTCTATTTGAGTCAAAAGATCAGTGATCGAATTGGTCATGATCCAAACATCGCCTTCGCTCATCATCCCAATATCTTTTGCAATTTTAAAAATGGTCGAAGCCAGACTAGGTAGGAGATGGATAGCAAAAACTCTAGTCTGCATGGTCATCAACTTGTAAAGCTCCGCTGCAATTTGATCATTAGTGGGTAACGAAGGAATAACACTTCTATAAGGCATGTGAGCCTTACAGGGGTAAGGCATCGGCCAAGTAGGGTACAATTCCCTGCCCAAACTCATTATCCGTAGATTGGCACCACTTCTCTCCACCCAAAATTTTGGATAATTGAACAAATGGCTTGAATTTGAGTCGACTCATCTTGCCCGATGCGGAAAAAATACGGGCTCCGAAAGAGATGTTAGCACGGGGCTCGTGACAAAAAATAAAACAACGGGGACTTGAGCTTTAGTTTTGAGTTCAATCAAGAAGGCAGCCTGCATCGAACTCACGGGTCCCATTATAGCTTTCACCTTCGCGTTCTTAATAAGGTCCAAGCCTGATCGGAGGGAGAGAGAGAATGAGAAATTAGACGCCAGGATTTCATCCATTATTAAAGAAGTAAAATTGAACTAAGTAATAGTAAATATTTTCTGAAAATTCAATCTATTGGAAGTCCGGTCACGGTCTTATTGTGTTCATGTGGTGACAAAACGAACATAAATTGCTAATTAAATCATCTTTTTTATATACTTTAAAAATTTCAAAGTTTGACTTGTTTATGGACACTGGACACATCTATAACGTAAGACTAGTCGTCATACGAAGTCAACTGTCTTGAAAGATAGAAGAGTCTGATACGAGTACTAGGATTTTTGAGATGAAATGTACAGATGAACCACCATGGCCGATGGGAGCCCTTTTACGATTTTAAATGTGAAGCCTGGCCCAACAAATCCAAAAAAAAGAAAAAAAAAAAAAGTTCTAAATTCCCTTTCAGGAGAGTTGCGGTCGAGAGAAATCAGGGGTAAACCCCCCTATTTCAACGATTGAGGGAGGAAAGTTAATCCCAACTCGATTCCACTTTTCTCTTGGTGATTTCTCTCTGCCTCACAGTCATCTGTTCTCTGGTGATGCGTAATAGTGAAGGAGAGTAAATTATCTCTCGGTTTGCAAATCATTCGAGTCGAGGTAGGTTATTCTCAATCTTTGATTTTTGTTTTCTCCTCGATGTAACATGTTAATGGAAGATTTGTTTCTCTACAGTTGACGTAGCATGAGTCTTAAAAGGTTTTTCTATCAAGTGTAGGAGATTAAGGTTTTGATTTTACCAGTGTTCTTTGACTAGTGAGTTTAAGTCTTTTTTGCAATTTCTGTTCTGTTTCTTTGTGAAACAAATTATGATGGATACAATTTTTAAAGGTTGAAGTTGGAAATTCGTTTTGGGCATCCGATTTTGGCGAGACTTGGGACAATGAAGAAATTATTCAAGGTATAAAAGTTTGATGCTTTACTTTTCTGAAGTTATGATTTTTGGCTGTTTTGGTGAGCAATTTATAAACTGTAAATTGTTATGTATTGAGGGACAATGGGTTGCGAATGAATGGAAAAATCGGGAAGTGAATTCTGATTCACTCTTGTCTGTTTAATCAACCTGTGACAGGATTCTGTTATCAATTTTTTATGATGGATGAAGGCTGCAGCTTGGAAAATTGCAAACCGCAGCCAAATTGATTTGGTTAGTGGGACATATCAATGTTGGGCCTGATATGGGATGAGCCAGATTGTTGAAAAGGCCTTTGGGCCATATGTCAAGATTATTGGGTCAATCTTATTAAGGTAATTTTTGGGTTATGTTACTTGGGCCTTTGACCTTAGCTAATTAAGACACTATATACCAATTATTAGGTCCTTGTTATTTGAATTAAGTTCGTGCTCTACGGTGGGCCGAGTCACACTCTTTTTAACACTAAAATCAAATAAATGATTTTAAATTTGGAATTTTAATAATTAGTAAAATTATTATGACAGATTTCAAAACATAAGGGATATTGGAAGTGTTGCTGTTAGGTCTTAGTGATTATGTTGAATTGGACTTTAGCATTGGTTAACCTAGTTTGGAGATAGGGGTTATTTTATATTTAACGTACCTTAATTCTTAAAATGTAAGTATTAAATTTAAATTGAGCATGTTATATATACTTTTCAGTTCATTTACATTTATTTTACATTTATTTATTTTTATTGTTAACTAGAGTAATAGGACAGCTGTATGTATTGTGTCTCTCGGCGCAAAACCCTAAACCTGATAAGGGTCTTTTTGGATGTTTGCGATCGCCTGAGTATCGCCGTTATTTAATTTATTTGTTTGCGATCGCTTGAGTATCGTTGTTATTTAATTTTGTTATTCAAATTATTGCTCATCAGCATCTCTTTTATCTGTTAGCCTGTTAATTTAATAAATTGAAAAACATGTTAAATTCATATGACATAAAAGTTAAATATAAGATAAATCTCTACTGAGTTTAGTCGACTCACCCCTAATTTGACTTTATTTTTAGGAATTAATTAGAGTAGTCTTCCATTGCCATCTCGTGAGTAGAAATTTAGAACTTTTCCCATATAAATGATTTCATTTCATTTGTAGAGATACTTAGAATAATTTGTAGAGGTTTATACCCTAAATTTTATTTTTAAGTTCCTCGTTTTAGAATTTGTTAATTTGCATTATATTATTGTCACTTCTGAACCTTTATTTTTGGCCTTGTCTGTAACTACTTTATGTAAATCTTCTGTTGTTATTTATTGGATTTAAGTGAGGGTTGGATGATTCGGTCCTTTTGGGCTGGATCATTCCCCGTTCTATCTTAGGTCCCCTTTGGGGCGTGACATAATTTTTGGTATCAGAGCTAAGTTGACATCTTGAAGAAGTGACATTAATAAAAGAGATAGTGTGATGTGCACACGTGATGGATGAACGCAATGCTTCTCACCTCCTTGGATAAGGATGCGATTGCAAATTTCTTTCGTGATATAACTCACATGAAAGGGACTATGGATATTACGCACCAAAGGGTCTTTGGATATTACGCACCAAAGGAAGAAAAAGATCTCTCCAATTTCTGAAAAGCAAAAGCTATTTTTTTATTAATCTCCAACGTTGGAAACTCGGACTTCCCTTAAACTTTGGCTCTCTGTTCTTTGCATTTTTACCATAGCAAATGGACTCCGAATTAAACAATCTAATATGCGTTAGAAAGCTTAGGAAGTTGGTTACAATCTTCAAGAAGAACACTTCTTGAAACGACGTAGTCTTGATTTCAAAAATAGTCAAACTATGGGCAAAAGTCAGAATGAAGACAGTTTTGGAAAGATCTTCAATTATTCTCTTGACCTTCCACTTATGTTTGATCTTCATGATATTTTTTGAGGCTTGATAAATAATCGAATAGTCCCATTTTACATCATCCTCCCGGGGTTGAAAAGGATTCGACCTCGAATCATATCTTGTGTCACCATATTTGTACCGGATGTCATGCATTAATATTTCCAAACTATTTCCTTTAAATATAATCAAGGGAACCCTGTTAGCACAAATTTCATTTTTAATATCTAAAGAGCAAACCTCGTTCGTGTTGGGGCACGGAACATGAAAAGATTGCTCCTTTTGTGTTGTTGTCAAGGACTCATCTTGGCTTTCTATAGGTTCAGATACTTGTTCTTCTTGACATTCTTCCTCTATTTGCTCAAGAGCATCTTCTAATTCCTCATCACGATCTTGTTCTTCTAAAATCAGGGTGCTCCATGATCTTGCTTTAAGTTGTTCTAACGAGACACTAATTTTATCAAGTTTGGCTTGTTGAATTCTGGAAGAATATTCATACCTTGGGAGTGGTGGTGGTGAATGTAGAGCATAATTTCGTCTCTTAATTCTTTGAGCCATTTTGATCATATCCTCAAGGGTATCGTAAGGTTTTGTTGCCATACTTTCTAGAATGTCACCGTGAAGTCTGTCGATGAACCTTGCTATTGTTTTTCCTTCCCGTTCTTTCAAATCACATCTTGTTTTTAAAGTTTTGAATTTTGCAGCATATTCTTCGACGGTGGAGGAAACTTGTTGTAGGTTTTGGAATTGTTGGTAGAGATCTTGAATTGGTTGTTGACTTTGATTCATCTTTAGTTGAGTAATTTCTCGTTGTAATGAGAGAACAAGTTCCCACAAGTTTTCTTCGGAGTGAAATGTTGAAGGTTCAGCTATCATGGATTTTGTAGCCTCGCCTTTTTGTGCCGCTTTGGATGCTTCTCAAGTCATCATAAGAAAAAAGATTGTGTGAGGATATGTTTTAGCTCTGATACCAGATGATGTGCGCACGGAACACACCGCACGTGATGGATGAACGCAACACTTCTCACCTCCTTGGATAAGGATGCGGCTGCAAATTTCTTTCGTGATATAACTCATACGAAAGGGACTTTGGATATTACGCACCAAAGGGTCTTTGGATATTATGCACCAAAGGAAGAAAAAGATCTCTCCAATTTTCGAAAAGCAAAAGCTATTTTTTTTTATTAATCTCCAACTTTGGAAACTCGGTCTTCCCTTAAACTTTGGCTCTCTGTTCTTTGGGATTTTACCATAGTAAATGGACTCTAAATTAAACAATCTAACATGCGTTAGAAAGCTTAGGAAGTTGGTTACAATCTTCAAGAAGAATACTTCTTGAAACGACGTAGTCTTGATTTCCAAAATAGTCGAACTATGGGCAAAGGTCAGAATGAAGACAGTTTTGGAAAGATCTTCAATTATTCTCTTGACCTTCCACTTATATTTAATCTTCATGATATTTTTTGAGGCTTAATAAATAATCGAATAGTCCCATTTCACATCATAGTGTTATACAAGAAATGAAATTATAGTACTTTAGGACAAAATACAAAATCAATTTGTATTAATATACTACTAGAAAGACATCTTGAGGTTATCTGTTGGTGGATGAAAGTATTTATGTAATCAGACACGAGTAATTGAGTTAACGGGATTTAGTTGGAAATGATGAGGAGTACGCTTTGTAAATGATTAAAAATAACTTTTCGGAACATATGAGTCTGTAAACTCTTTTGGGTTATAAGTGTGGGCCTGTGAAGTTGGGATTTAACAATTCATCTTGGATAGAAATCCAAAGTTTTAGTTTCCTTCAAAATCCAATATTTGTTCTATCTTATTTGAAATTCGTTAGTAAAAAACTTGGAGTCTTGCGGTTGTAGATTTTGGTTCGAAAATTACTAAAGGGATTCTGAATAGATTTTATTTGGAATGTTTCGACATTAGTTTCAAATTCAGCGTAAGTTGTTGGAAATATTTGGTTTGAGGTCTGGAGTCGTTCAAGTAGGTATTTCTTTAAGAACGACTGCAACGAAAATTTATCTGGTTGAAGTTTATAGTGAAACGCTTAATTTATCGTGAAAAAGTCATTATTATGTTAGTAGAACACCTAATTGGTTTTGCTATGATTCATATTGAGATAATGATAAGCAATTTTTTAGGATTAATTACTAGATAAAGGTGTAAGGATAATAGAAATTAGATAACATTTAGTGCGATATGATATAAAGATGAATAATAATTTGGATTGAAGTAAACTTTCCATTTTGGGATATAACATCGAATTCTTAAGTTGACATACTATATAAGAGTCCTAGATTAAAACTAATGAAGCTTTAAGACTGAGAAACACTTCATAACCAAGTTTACCCTAGACATACAATCTTAGTTCTATGATTGTAGGTTTGGGTGTTATTTGAAATATTTGAGTGAAAATAATAAATAATTGGAATGAAGTGATGAAAATTAAATATGGATGCAAAGAATGAGTTTGAGAGAAGTTTTTTTAGGCATGTTTATGTAGTTGGATTGGCAAAACAATATTTTTTAAGATTAATGGTAAGGAAATTTAATCTTCACTTTTGTTCAAGTGCGTTAAGAGTTGATGATGAAGTGTTTTGTATTTGGTGCAATATGATGTCATAAGATTTTTGGACACAAGTAAACAGTAAACGTTCGATTTTTTATATAGTTTGATTAGATGTAATCTCCAATTTTGACTGGTCAAGTGTTTAAGTTCAAATTTAATTGTTACCCAAATAGTGCGACTTTTCTGTTGTGAGAGAGCAAGTTGTTGCTTCGCGATATGTTTCCTTTCACATTTAATGTTTGTCTATGCGATAGGGAAGACTAGAGCATTATGAGGATATGTTTCTTGTTATTGGTGACTATGGTGACATAATTTAGTTTTTGTCAGTTATGACTGGGTCCTGACGCTCTTCTTGAAGATCTATTAGGGTTACCACCCTATCGTGAGCTTGAGTTATACATTTATTTTGTCCTAACGATGCTCTAGTTTTTGTTGTTTCATATTGGATGGTTTAGGAGAGGTGAATAAACTTTGATTGCAATATATTGATTTGTTGTGGAATGAGTCCGCATGTTTAGTTTGTCATAAGAGATATGTCAGTTTTAGTGTTTGTTTGGAAATGGAGTAGTTGTTTCTAATTTTATTCATTTTGTGCTTGAAGTTCGATTAAGTGATGATCGATGATAATGATCTATTTCTATGGAGGAATGTCCTAATTGACCAGTTGAAAAGATTAATAAGTTTTTCCTTAGACGATATGAAGTTGGGCTATAATCAGTAAATTTGCTAATGAGATGTAGGTGTGATCAACCTTTTGAGTTCATTATGGATGATTCGGGTTTGAGATTTTGACGTTGGTTTAATATGTTAAGGTCGATCCTTGTGAATTATTTTGGTTAAATATCCCTAAGTGATTGGTATTGGGATACTCGTGATGAGCTTGTGGATCGTCTAAGAACTTTGTTGTAAATTTTTAAAGAGCGGCAGTTGTAAGCTAGATATGCTTAGATACAACTTTTGAATGATGAGTTAATCATTCGAATATAGGGATCCTAAGTCAATATCTCATTGATCTCTATTTGGATTGTAATCATGTTAGTTTGGAACCACTAAAGTGTATCACAGAGATTTAGATTTTCCTGAATTTGGATTATTGTGATGTCATTTAATTGTAAAGATTGCGTCTATTATTGGTATCTTTGAGTAACATTATGAAAAGAAGCGTTATATTTGATTGTAAAGGAAAACCGTTAGTCGATTTTAGAGGAATTGAAATTCAAGTTGGCTACTGCATTGTTGTTAGCAGTTGTATGTGCATGTTCACTATATGAAGATTATGTTGATGCATCAATAATTGGATTTAAATAATTGTTGTAGTAAATAGATGAATTTATACCTGTAAACTCTGTTAGTCAAACAGATGAGTCTAACTCATGAGTTAAGTTAGCTACGATTATTCTGTTTATTTTGGAAGCTTAATAGAGTTATCTTATAGTGCGAAGTTCGATATTCTCTTGGATTCTAGGAGTTTGGAATATTTAAAGTAAATATTATAATATGCGGATATGTGGGAAATGTGAAGTGTTGTGGTTATGTTCTATAGTACAATCATGCTAAGTCACTTTTGTAATTTTGAGCCATTATGTTCAAACCTCTAATTCTGTTTTTAATGTTAAAGGATCATAAGAATTATTTGACCATTAGTGTTGATTCGATAGTTGAAGTATATAACTTTGTGACAATTTTCCAATTTCTACAATATATTTGGGAAATGTAGAATCTTAATGATGAATTGAAAGTGAATTTTAACAAACTGAAGTGGGATGAACATCATGACTGTTGAAAGGTTAGTGCTAACGAGTTTATGACTTCTCGTTGGGTTTATTCATAGAACCTGAAATTTAGATTTAGATAGAGAAATCAGTAGATTTTTATAACCCAAATTTTGTTAGTCATACAGATAATATCAAATATTTGAAGTGTTCAACCAATAGTCTAAGATTCCCAATTTGGAGCTAAGCGTAGATGATGTGTGAATAGATTTTGAATTATGAACAAGTTCGAAATTGAGCATTTGAAACATGTTAAGTTGTTACGCTCTTATCCTTAAAATGTGAGAAACAAGGAATGACAACTATTAGTTTTAGAATCCAATTATTGAGAATATGTTAGATGTACGGTGATGTTGAGTTGTCACAAACAATTGATCTTTTTGTTCAGTTCTTACATTTTCAGTGAAAATGAACTATTATGGGTTTTAGTTGAGTTGAATAAATGTGAAGGTTATCGTTCGATCTTACGTTCTTTCAGTGATACGCCTCATTAAGATCTAAGTGTTTTGATTAAATTTAGCTCTACAGAGATTTTAACCACTGAGTTAAACTTGAGTGATTTGTAGTTTCCCATAAAGAGATAGTTTGAGTTTCGGATTTATGGGGTGGCAGAGTGAACAATTTAGGCTCAAATATGATAACGTTTTTCAATTGTTGTTGGAATTTAAATCTATGAGAATCTTTATGGGAGATAATGCAAACTACTATTATGTTGAGCTGAGGGTGTACAGGTAAACTTTGGCCTAGTTTTGGTCATATCATGATTGAGAGAGCCCTGATGATTATAAAATAACTTTTTAAACGGTTTGAGTTGTCTGAAGCATTTTAAGACGACGACTTTGTAATTTTGGAAAATCGACTGTGTTGCGGTATTAATCATTTTGGTGTGATGGACAACTTAGTTCCCAGATGTATATTGGGCCTCTTTGGATTATTAAGTGTGGTGATGTGTTAGCTTATCGATAAGATTTGCCATAACAGTTAAATTATGTCCATAATGTTTTCATGTCTTTATGTTAAGAAAGTATGTGTCTGATCCGTCTCATGTGATCTCTTGGACCAAAGTGTCTATCCAAGAGGATGATTGGTATGGGGAGAAACTTGATAAAATTATTGGATGTGAAATAAAATTTTTTCGTCACTATGAATTACCGTTAGTTAGAGGATAGTGGAAGAACAATAATGAAAGAGAACTTACTTGGGTGATTAAATTAGAAATGATAGCAAAGTATCCTCATTTATTCAGTGGTACGATTGAGGTTGTCCTTAATTTCGAGGACAAAATTCTTTAAGTGGGAAGGAATGTGAAGCTCGAACCAACAAGCCCAGAGAAAAGAAAAAAAAAATTTAAGTTTTAAACTCCCCTTTCAGGGGAGTTTAAAACTTAAATTTTTTTTTTCTTGGGGAGTTGTGGCTGAGAGAAATTAGGGGTAAACCCCCCTATTTCACCCCTATTTCAGCGATTGGGGGAGGAAAGTTAATCCCTACTCGATTTCACTTCTCTCTTGATGAATTCTCTCTGCCTCTCAGTCATCTGTTCTCCGGTGAGGCGTACTAGTGAAGGAGAGTAAATTATCTCTCGTTTTGCAAATCATCCAAGTCGAGGTAGGTTATTCCCAATCTTTGATTTTTATTTTCTCCTTGGTGTAACATGTTAATGGAAGATTTGTTTCTCTAAAGTTGAGGACATAGCACGGGTCTTGGAAGGTTTTTCTGGCTAGTGTAGGAGATAAAAGTTTTGATTTCACCAGTGTTTTTCGACTGGTAAGTTTAAGTCTTTTCTGCAATTTTTGTTCTGTTTCTTCGCAAAAGAGATTATGATGGATATGGTTTTTAAAGGTTGAAGTTGGAAATTCGTTTTAGGCATCCGATTTTGGCGAGACTTGGGACAATGAAGAAATTATTCAAGGTATAAAAGTTTGATACTTTACTTTTCTGAAGTTCTGATTTTAGGTTGTTTTGGTGAGCAATTTATAAGCTGTAAATCGTTATGTATTGAGGGATAATGGGTTGCAAATGAATGGAAAAATCGGGAATTGAATTCCGATTCACTCTCGTCTGTTTAATCAACCCGTGATAGGATTTTGTTACCCATTTTTGATGATGGATGAAGGCTGCGGCTTGGAATGATTTGATTAGTGAGCTAGATCAATATTGGGTCTGATATGGGATGAGCCAGATTGTTGAAAAGGCCTTTGGGCCATATGTCAAGATTATTGAGTCAATCTTATTAAGGCAATTTTTGGGCCATGTTACTTGGCCTTTGACCTTTGCTAACTAAGACACTATATACCAATTATTAGGCCCTTGTTTTTTGGATTAAGTTCACGCCCTACGGTGGAACGAGTCACACTCTTTTTAAGAGCAAAATCAAATAAGTGATTTTAAATTTGAAATTTTAATAATTAGTAAAATTATTATGATTAAGTTTCAAAACCAAGGCATATTGGAGGTGTTGCCATCAGGTTTTAGTGATTATGTTGAATTGGGCTTTAACATTAATTAACACATTTTTGAGGTAGATGTTATTTTATATTTAACGCATTTTAATTCTTAAAATGTAAGTATTAAATTTAAATTGAGCATGTTATATTTACTTTTCAGTTCATTTACATTTATGTTATATTTATTTATTTTTATTGTTAACTAAAGTAATGAGACAACTATATGTGTTGTGTCTCTTGGAGCAAAACCCTAAACCTGATCAGGGTCTTTTTGGTTGTTTGCGATTGCCTGAGTATTGCCGTTATTTAATTTGGCTGTTTGCGATCGCCTGAGTATCGCTGTTATTTAATTTTGTTATTTAAATTATTGCTAATCAGTATCTCTTTTATCTGTTGCCCTATCCATTTAGTCAACAGAAAAACATGTTAAATTCATATGACATATAAATTAAATATAATATAAATCTCTACTGAGTTTAGTCGACTTACCCTAATTTTGACTTTATTTTTCAGGAATTAATGAGAGTAGTCCCCCATTGCCACCTTAGGAGTAGAAATTTAAAACTTTTCCCATATAAATTATTTCATTTCATTTGTATAGATACTTAGAATAATTTGTGGAAGTTTGTACCCTAAATGTTATTTTTAAGTTCTTGGTTTTAGAATTTGTTAATTTGCATTATATTATTGTCACTTCTGGACCTTTATTTTGGCCTAGTTTGTAACTTGTAAGTCGTCCGCTGCTATTTATTAGATTTAAGTGAGGATCCAACAATTCTTTCTTTTTGGGTTGAATCGTTTTTCATTCTGTCTCTAGGAAAAAAAAAACCGGACAAACCCGAACTTGGAGTCTAGAGAGAGAGAGAAGAGAGAGAGAATGGATAATGAAGAAGAAATAACCTGCAGCTGCAGCTTCAACAACGTCTTCCATGGAGTCTCTGGTATTAAGTACGAGCCTGGTCTTGTAACCACTGTGGGAGGAATAGAAGTCGGAGAGAGCAATATCGATACAGGTCAGCGCCATCTTCCCAACTTCTGCATCTAAATCAAGCACCAACCCCACATTCACCGGCGTCGTCGCATTCTGCGACTCTGCCGACCAAAACCCAGAAAGCAAAACGACCAAAACCGCCCAACAAACGAAAGGATTCATCTTCACCATCTATGAACATCAACAAAAATCTCTCTCAAAACTCACAGTTCACAGCAAAATGGACGGTAGAGAGAGAGACTAACTGGTATGAAATGGTCTAAAGCAAATAAGAAAAATGTACGATGAACTGAGCATTCGTAAATATTTAACGAGCCTGGAAAATCTCAGAACGTCACTGGATGGAACCGATAATGTTCATTTGTCTTTCTAGGTGTCCAGACAGCAAAAGACCATTATATATTATATTTATATTTTTGGGTGACCTTTTACGACTTTAAACACCTAATTATGGAGGGAAAAACTGGACAAACCCAAACTTGGAGTCTAGTGAGCAAGAGAGAAGAGAGTGAATATGGATAACGAAGAAGAAAATGTTGGGTTCGGTCCATATTTTATGGGCTGAGAATATGTAAGGATAGTTAAATACTGTTTTAGTATGATTGTTCGTTTCATTTCTTGTTCTTAATATTACCTATCATATGTGCTTGGTTGATTAGGAAAAAGGTTATATAGGTTGAGTCCATATTAATAGAAACCAAGTAGGAGGGTAATCTTCGGGATGATACCCACATGCAATGAGTGAGGAAAAAGGCTAAGAAAACGACCCTAAAAGCGGGTATATGCCGGAATAGAAAGAACCCTAAATCCGGGTAGAAAGAACCCTAAAGGCGGGTATATGCCTGGAAAAGAACAAACCCTAAAGGCGGGTATATGCCGAAAATAGGGAGTTAGGGTAGATGGGTACTCCGGATCTAGCCTATCTACTACTAGAATACACCCTCACCAAGACGGGAAAAAGACTAGTAGTCCACATGGGGTTAGTTTCCGTACAGCTAGGCCATCTTAAAGGAAAACCTCAAATCTCCAAACTCGATGTACGAGTTTTAATGAATGAATGTAGAAAACGAACGTAATGATAAGAAAGAGTTGGGTTGAGTGACCCTCAATCCAACAAAGACTAAAGAGAGAATGCATAATTGTTTTCCTTATATCTTTACTGAGCGTAAGCTCACATCCTTACTTGTGGTGTAGATAACGATGAAAATATGACAGCGATTAAGGAAGAGGTCATTCCGGTGGAGCCTGTGGTTGGTCCAACAATGGCGCCAGAGGAGTAGTAGTATAACATGGTATGGTATGACATGAGGATACGAGTGTTAACTTCAGTTTGTATTTTATTTGAATAATTGGATTATGTAAGTTTTTAAAACTGTGGATGTTGAACAATATTTTTATAAGTCAATTTCTGATATAACTTCTTATTTGGTAAACTAGTTTTCTCTTTTAATTATATTTCCGCAAATTTTTATTAATTATATCTATTGCACTCTGATAAATATGTTCAATAGAAATGATTTTAATTAAGATTAATGAGCTTTTAAGACGGTTTAAGAATTTGGGTCGTTACATATTTTAATTAATGCAATTAAGTATTTTAACTTAAATAGATAATTAACTAAGATAATAACTTATCTACTAGATGTTTTCATAAATTTAGTGATAAAAAGAGAGAGGAAAGGGTTGGGCAATTTCAGGTGTACTGGTTTTTGATATCCTTGAAACGTTCTTCCATTGAATGTCTAAATGATTGAGTTATGTCTCCATTGCAGGTCATTGGATCAGACACTTTCAAGTCGTCTTCTTCTTCTGAATTTCCTATAATTGTCGTGTTCCTCTAAGCCTGGAAAACTAGGAACGTCACTCGATGGAACCGATGATGTTCATCTTTTTTTTATTTGGTTAATTATTTTTTATACGACCAACTATGTGAAGGGCTTGATCAATTACTAACAATAGTCAAGTCAAATACGACCCGGTCAGGTCGGGCCACATTTAGCGAAAAGATTTGTTATCGATTTGATTATCTTGCTATCGTCTCTGGATTTTGAGTACACATCTCAATCGCCAGC
>CM039485.1:2504177-2523497 GCA_022433065.1 Begonia loranthoides
TCTTAAGTCTAGAGTTGATATTGATATTTATCTTTTAATTTATTATACATAAATCTAACTTAAAATTGACATCAAAATAGTCTTTTTGAAAAAAAAAAGTTAATTTCTTTGTTTTTAATTAAAATATTTATTCTCTTTATTGTAAAAAACAAATGATATAGAAATGAACAAGTTGAGAAGTTATCATAGTCAGCCATATGAAGTCAATACGACTTAATATTCTATTGATTGTAAAAGTTCAACTCATATCAGTAGGGGTGCATAATCCTACATCGCTTGAGAGACTGAAAAGTAAATGGTTTATGAATAGAGTTATCATCATTACCTAATACAATGTGTTTTTTTGCTTATAAACAAAACACAAAACTGTGCAGGTTTTGGCTTAAAGCGAATAATATTGTACTTGGAAGACTCGGGACTCTACAAATGGCATCAAAACCAAATCTCAACTAAAAATGTAGCCGACGGGGTCGTCAACCCCCAAGTGGAAAAGATTGTGGCAGTTTGACATGTAAATGCAAAAATGACCCAAAATTCTGTTAATTGTGATAACTCATCTTATAAAAAAAAAATTTAATTCATGACTAATATAATGCGTTTTTCCGCTTACCAATTAATGCGTAAAAAATTAGCCTCTATTTTTGTTTGTCACGTTTCATAAGTCTAAATAAAAAATTCAAGCATTGAAAATTAAAACAAAATATAGAATTCAATATTTCATTTGTGTTTGACAAATTCAAAGCATTCATCTTTGGTCCTAATTTAGATTCCGTTCTAATTTAGATAGTTTTCTCGTTAAAGTCTTTATAGTTTTAATTTATTTTAAAATAATTCTCGAGTTTATTTTTAGAAAAATTGACAAAACAACTACTAAATTATATAATTAATGACAAATCAATCGCTAAACAATTTTCGTTAATAAATAAAACACTCAACTATGAAAAATAAACGAAATAAACATTCATGTTATGTTTTTCGTTAAAAAATATTTTTTTCCCCTGCGGAACATTGCTTTTTCACTACGAAAAATATCATTGGAATAAAATTCAAGAAAAATTATTTTCTTCTCCGATTATATTTAACCAAAAAAAAATCATAATATTTTTTTTTCACGTATATTTATGTAAGTGAAAAATGTAGTTAAAATATCAAATTTTGTTTGGAGTTATTTTTTAACTAAATTATTTAACTTAAAATAACTAAATATATTTCAATTAATACAATTAATTATTTTAACTTAATTAGATAATTAACTAAAATAATAAGGTAGTATTTTTCTTAAATTTAGTAATGAAAATAGATTGAATAACTATTTAAACACAAAAATTGAAACTACGAAAATAAAATTACAAAGACTCAATTGAAACGACTCTTAACTTATAGGGACTAAAAATACTTTATTATTTATATAATAACGCATTATTTCTGACTGATGTAATATTTTTTATTAATATTCAACACATATATATTATATCATATGAGCATATAATAATAAAGTAGGTCGACACATATGATCATGTATTGACTGAATTATGATATTCATGCATAGTTGATCAAAAGATAATCTTTGGGTACAATTTGCCTATAAAATATTTTTCTGATGCTTAGGGAGGTGGGCCGAGTCTTCCCATTTGTTAGTAAAAAATGAAGAGAATAAGAATTATAAAATAGAGTCACAAGAGATAGGAAAGGGTTGGGCAATTTCAATGTACTGGTTCTTCCATTGAATGTCTAAATGATTGAGACAAGTCATCGGATCAGACTCTTTCAAGTCGTCTTCCGCTTCTTAATTTCCTATGATTTAGTACTATTGTCGTGTTCCTCTAAGCCTGAAAAACTAGGAACGTCACTGGATGGAACAGATGAAGTTCCTTTTCTTCACAGGTTTCAAGACGAAAAACGACCATTATATATTATATTTATATTTTTGGGCAATCAAGTGTGCAACTAAATAAACGAATAAGTCAGTTGACGAAGTCACGTTTTTCTTTTAAAAAAACATCTTTCAAACGTATGTGTGTTGAGTATAAAGAAAAGTGTTTGTTTGTATATACAAATGATATTAATTTATCTTAATTTATATTTTATATTTATATTTTTGGGCAATCAAGTGTTGCAACTAAAAAAACATATCTTTCAAACGTCAGTGTATTGACTATAAAGAAAAACAAACAAATATCGGTAATTTCTGCATGAATTCCATCCTTTGTGACCCTCAATACCTAAATACCATGAAAAAACAAAAAAGTTAGCATAAGTCAAAGTGTTTGTTTGTATATACAAATGATATTAATTTATCTTATTTCTTTATCATAACTTAATATTTTATTTATTAACAAAATTAACTTAAATTTTAATTTATCACTGTCTCATAATTTAAGCAATTACTCAAAATTAATCCTCAAATTTTATGATTTATTTCAATTTTTTTTTTTCACTTTCCTCTTTTGAGCTATTCTATCTATAAATTTAATAAAAAACGTGAATGTCATGTGCATACTTATAGATTATAATTTTTTTGGAAAAATGATAAATTAACCATCATAATTTGTGATCAATGACAAATCAACCATTATCTTTTATTTTCTAATAAATTAACCACTGACGTATGGAAAAATAACAAATCCAAGATCGCTGTCACGTTTGCCGTTAAGAAGTTGACAGGGCGCCGCGATGGTTTGTAGACAAAACGCCGCGGTGCCGTAGTTTTACAAGAAAAGAAGGCCAAATTTGACCTGGACGCCGCGGTGTCCTTAGATGCCGCAGCGTCCAAGCCAAATTTGGCCTTCATGCCGCGGTGTCTTGGGACGCCGCCAAGACACCGCCGCAGCGTCCCTCTTTTTACTCAGCGGTATACATAACTGCGAAATGCTAGGGTTCGCCATTTTCACTCATTTTCACCACGAACAAACACCGAATCCTCTCGGTGATCTGTTTTCACTGCGAACAAACACCGAAAACTGTCGACCATTTTCGATCACAATGTATTACCGAGCAAAAAAATTGGTGTTCAAGCATGGGAAGACAACAGTGGATGTTGTGCAAGCCACAGCGGTGGATGATGAGCAACCTGCGGTGGTGGTCGATGAGCAACCCGCGACGGTGCGACACAAAGACACCGTCGAGGATGGAGAAACCGTTGCACACTCGCAAAGGTAAGCTGAACCCAAGCTTGAACAAGGAGAAGTCGGAGGCTCAATTGCCCAGTTCGAACCCGTGACAGTGGGGGTAAGGTCCAAACTATTCAGGATATCGAATTGCAAATCACGATATGAAGATGATATTCAACACCGTGCAATTGTTGTTTTGAAAATAGTAGATTTGGACTCATTGGCAGGAATGAGAATTAAACAACTGTTTGAAGATGCTGGATTAACCGGGTTGTTCTGGATGAGGGGCAGTTACATGAGAGAGTTATAAGATTATTTTATGCAAATTTGAGACTGACCACCGAGCCATTAGAGATGCGGACGTACATTTTGGATGGGAGTTGAGATTCACTCCCAACGATGTAAATATAATGCTTGGATGTGTACTGTAGGGGTGGGAACATTTCCATTCGGTTCGGTTTTTAACTGAATTAGAACCGAACCGATACGATTCGGTTTTATTTTTGAAAAATCGAAACCGAACAGAAATGTGGGAAAACCGAACCGAAAACCAAAACTCGGTTTGGTTCTAATTGGTTCGGTTTCAGGTTCGGTTTTGTTTTTTCCATAACCTCAATTTTTCAGAATTCGGTTGGGTTTTTTCGATTTTTCAATCTGTTTTCACTTCAGTTTTTGATTTTATACTCTGTTTTCACTTCAGTTTTCACTGGGTTTTCATTTTAATTTAGCAAAAATAATAAAAAATGAAACTTAAGCTTCAATACCACTACAAACATCCAAATACCCAAAACATTAAATATAAATACTCCAGGCAGCGGCTGTCATCAAAAATCAATGAAGAACAAACCATAATCATTCTTCAATTCATCTTCTCCTGAAACAATCAAAAAAATATCCAACACTCCAGAAAAAACTAAAACGAATTTACATCATACCAATTACCAACAATCTCTAGAAAAAAAAAAAAAAAACCACAGTCCAAATAAAATGCAACGCACCATCAGTTCATCTTCTCCTGCAACAAATATCCAATCCAACACTATAGAAAAACACAAATGAATGTCCAAAATACAAATACTATCACTCTCCATAAAAAAAAAAGACCACAAGTCTAAAAAAAATGCAATGTATCATCTGTTTTCAGTTCATCTTCTCCTAAAACAAATATCTAATCCAATGCTCTCCAGAAAAACACAAATGAATGTACAGAAAATAAATACCAACGTTCTCCAAATCCTCCATTCGTCGATGTGATCGCATTGTGTTGCATTCTGCAATACTAACAATGATAAAATAACTGCAAAATAACAATGATTAAATGAATAAATTTGAAATCCAAACTTATACGAGTTATTAATCAATTCATAGTAGGTAGTTTAAGCATCACATATTTAAAAATTAAAATCACAGATTGATATAATGGTAAACCAAACAGATTTAAGAAGCAAACTGTCAAACTTTACAACACAGTAATTCAATTCACAGCAAACAATCGTAATAACAAAGTATAGATTTATCCAATTCATAACAATACCAGATTTAATATAAACAGATTTATCCAATTCACAATAGAAAATCACAACAACATTTGTACATATTTACCAAATTCATAACAACATAAGATTTAAAACTGCCAACTAGAAACAGACGGCTAAAATTTATGAAAAAAAGGGCTAAAATTTACCCTGCTGAGTTGATTTGAAACTGCCAACTGTGAACTGGAAGCAACTATGAATAAGGGTCATGTCGCCTGAAAACAATGATTTCAAAATGGGTGTGAAGATTGACAAAGTCGAACTTGTGAAGATTTGAAAAATGACAAAACCGAACCTGTGAACCATGAAGATAGCACAGTGAGATGTCGACCTTCGCTGGGGTGGATAGGCTGGTCAGTGAGTACAAATTGCCGATGTTTGGCTAATAAGTTTGAATCATCGACATCCGGCTTGAGTGTCTGACTCGTCGATGTCCGGCTTCAACAACAGCGACTGGGAGTCTGCGAGGGAGAGCAGTCGACACTCGATAGAGAAGTGAGAGGGAGACGACACTCGACAGAGAAGGGAGAGGGAGATGAGACTCGATAGAGAAGGGAGAAGGAGACCGAGACACCAGATCAGATGAAGTGAGGTAGACGGATTTTCGGGGATGGTAGGGTAGGTTGAGAGGCGCTCAAGGCTCGATGATTTCAGGTAGGGTTTAGTGCTGTGTGGCGCCAGGCTTGAAGAACTGAAGGACAAAAGCAATAGGAGGTTGGTTTTGTTTGGGTTAAACGGGTTTCTTCTTCATAGAATCGAGAACTGAATCGAAATAATTGGTTCAATTTGGATAAGTTATGGCCTTTAGTTTTTTATATTAAAATCGAACCGAACCGACTAAAACTGTTTGATTCGGTTCGGTTACCCAGTTCGAACCGAACCGATTCCCACCCCTAGCGTACTGGACGAGCCAAGCGATGAATATTATCACGTGTCTTAGGAGCCACTATTCGTCAACCGAGGAGAAGGGCTAGCGGTGCTTAGATTGTTGCACCCGGATCCCGAGGTTGCCTAGTACAAGAAGCCAGAGGGTAAGGAGTTGAATGCCATGGCCCGATTGATCCACCTGATCATGACGTACACAATTTTACCTTGGGATGGGCATCAAGACCATGTTAGCTGCATGGATCTTTATATGCTGGAGAAAGTGTTCACTAGGAAAAAGGTGGATATTGGATTTATCATCCTCAGCCACATGAATGAGGTGCTCAACAACCCAGCGAAGAACCTCCCGTACAACTGGCTCACCCAGAGCATCGTTGAGCACTATGGGGTACCCATCTCAAAGAAAGAGTTGAGAATTGAAGAGTCAGCCATTGACATCTACAACAAAGCTAAAGTGGACCGAATGGGTGTGCGGGGCGGGGGGGAATGTGTCCGCAAGTCCAAGAAGCAGGCAACACCTCCACCCCCCTCAGAGCCTCAGCATTCAGCCCCCTCACATGAACAGTTGCCTCCTCCTCAGTCAGCTCACTTTACTTGGATGCCTGAGGAGACGTTCATCTGGATAAGCAGGATGGAGAAGCTCCATCATATGTTGATGACCAGAATGCAAATGAAGGAGAAGCATCTGTAAATGCAACAAGTCAAGATACGAAGAAGGGAGGAGCTCGTAAAAGAGAGGCATCGCATAGCACAAGAGTGGCATATGCAAGCAGCAGAGTGGCATACGCGAGTAGAAGAGAGGCACCATGAGGTGGTGGCAGCACTTCAGAGACGTGAGATGCGATCAGCCCGTACAGTAGCCTCGTCATCGTCCTCTAAAGCAACAGATGCCACATACCGCTTGTAAGTTATTTATTTTTTACGCAAATTCCAATATTTACTTTATTTGTGTTTGACGTAATGACGTGTTGTTCATTTGTAGCACCGGTGCTGTAAGCCGCCACCTGCTCCTCCAGCCGTGCCTGCCGACATGTAAGGGACCAGTCAGTTTGAGCCTCTTCCCCTTAGAACTGTGCGTGTGGTACGTCTTTCATTTGGTTATATGTGTGTGTTCGTTCATGTTCATGCTTTGTTAGTCTGATACAGGTTTGACATTTTTGTTACAGGCTCAAGATTTGATAAGCATGTTCAAGAAGTATGTCCAGGAAAATACTCGGAAGAACATAGACACGTGCGCAGTTCTTGGGGGAAAGCTCATCGGCGATGATTACTTCTTCACTGATCTCATCTTCCCGGAGCAAGTCTGGACACCAGATACGGTGAGAAGCCTTCTTTGTATGTTAGTGTATAAGATTTTATCTTAGTACTTATCTGAACTTATATGCAGTGCTATGCGGTCGACGAGGCAGTCGTTTTCGTGTTCCATCAGGAAAACTGTTTACTCCCATTAGGGTGGATTCACGTAAGTAACCATCTCGCTTCTCCGGGTTATTGTTTAAGTTTACTGAGATCATCTAATGCATTGTTTACCTTGCAGACACACCCGAAGCATACTTGTTTTATGTCCTCCATTGACTTGCACACTCAATTTGCTTACCAGTAATTGATGCCGGAAGCAATCTCTATGATCGTAGCTCCCACTGACAAAGAGCGGTATGTATTTTCCCTTGTGTAAATTCTTAATATTGTTTTTCGCGTATTTTACCAGCAATTATTCTCTTTACATTACAGCCCGTACGACATCTTGCAGTGTACGAGTGAAGGGATGAAGGTGATGTGACAGTGCACAATTCCGGAACAATTTCATGAGCACGACCTTGCAACCTTTGAGTATGAGGGTCCGTTGTTCAATACAGTAGAGAAAGTTTTCCTAGATCCGCACTTATCTTTTGCAGTCAATGATCTGCGGCTGAAACAGATCAGAAAGAAGAAGGCAACGTAGGACTTTATGTTTATGTACACTTAATTGTAATTTGTTTACATTTACATTGTAATTTATGTTTAGTTGAATTTGTTTACATTTATGTTGCAATTTATGTGCAGTTTACATTTACTTTGCAAATGATATGTTTGGATGATATGTGTAGTTTACATTTACTAGATGAATGATAGGTTTAGATGATATTAGAACTGCTTGAAATTTTGTGCAGGATGTATGAAAATAGCTTTGGGGGAGTAAAGAAACAAAAGAGACTCTGCAAAATTTTTATGAATTTGGGTGATGCTTAGTTAAAAGTAAATCCTGTAAGACTTAAATCAAGTACATAATTAAAGAAAAGTGTATATGGAGAAACTTGGGTGAATTCAGTGCAACAATTAGCACAAACTGTCGTGACGTGTGAGCAAGTCGCGTCGGCGTGTACTCACAAACCGTCGCGGCGTGTGAGCACACGCGGCTATTTGAGCAAGCCGCCGTGGTCTGTGACCAAAACACCGCAGTTTGTTAGCACAAACTGTCGCGACTTGTCATTGGACCTGCAATCAAATTTCATGTAGACTCCACAACCAAATGTATAGAATAAATATATGAATCTAAATTGCTTAAACAAAACAAATTCAAAATTTTCCATTCAAATGTATGAAACTGCTTCATATTTATCAATTCAAAATTTACAAATATCGCGTACAGTACAATCACATATATATCAAACCTAATCTATCAAATGAATGTATCACAGAAGGTTAATGTCCACATTTGTATACGTTTGTGTTTGTGGACCTTGTGCATCAGACTCTTACAGAACACATTGCAAATGAAATTAGCATAGTTCAAATAACATTTGAAAATGTAAACATGATAATGGGCTCACCTGTGTCTGATGAACACTTTCGGGAACTGTCTCAGATACTCACTCGGGGACTGTCTGAGGGACTATGGAAGGAATTGTCACGGGAGCTGTCTCGGGGACTCTGAAACCCATAAATGTGCCTGCCGACCTTCCTCTACAGCCTCTGCCTCTGGCTCTGCCTCTCCCTCTATCACCACTGTCGGCCCCTGCACTGGACTCGCCTCCCCCTTCGCACGTCAGGGAATTGTGCCCCACACCCCCACACTAGCCATAAGTGACGTTCAGATGTCTTCTGGTCAGCACTGTCCAGCTTGGGGCCTCGTCGACATCTCATATTCTATGTTTGCGCAGCCTTCCTGGAAGTCTTTTAAATGGCAGTGGGATAATTGGATCAAGATTCGTCATAGGAGGCCACTCAATTGGTCCATTGACTAGGCGGAGAAAGTGGGAGTACATTGCCATGTATGTTTCCCGGTGGTAGCACACATGCACAAATTCCTCAGAAGATCTACTTATGAAGTGAATGCACGAGACCGCATGGACACATGGGATGTCGGTCAACTCCCACCGGTAACAGGTACAAGTAAGTTTGTCAAAATCGATAGAGTACTGTTCGTTACCGTTGCTGACCTCAAATTGCGCAGCTCTTGAAAACTGAGGGCTCCAATTTTGACCGGCAAGTTGTAGTTTAGCGAGCCAGTTGCTAATCATTGGACACAAAAGGTCCGTCGAGCGAGCCATCTTTTCATTTTTTTCACGATCCTACCCATAATGCCCTTTCGAATGATCTTGAACATACTTAGAATCAGTTTGTCTCGAGCTGGTAGGATGCAGGCATTGAAGGACTCGCTCAGGTTGTTGAGGCTTATGTCACACTTTGGGATGAAGCAGAAGATATGTTTGGCCTAGCATGTCACATCTATTTCTCGTAGATAGTTGTGGGCCGATGGGTCAAGCAAAAATAACTTCGCCATCTCTATCTGAAACTGCCTCACTATTGTGGCTCTAGATGCGGCCCACATTGCATTCTTTAACAACCTGCTTTTAAATTATTTTTGAAAATTGGCATATAGGTGTCAGATGCAAAACTGATGGTTCGCTTGCCCTACCACCTCTCTAACAGTTGTCATTAGACCCTGCAAAGATTCATAATATTAGTCAGACATTGGTACAAAAAGCATAACATAAACACAGAATGCAAAAGAAATCAACCACACCTTTTGTCGGTCAGAAATGATTGTCCATCCATTGTCAGATGGGGTGTTTAGATTGTCGAACAACAATTCTAGAAACCATCTCCATAAATCCCTATTTTCTGCTTCAATCACAGCTACAGCAATCGGATACATACCATCGTTCCCGTCTATGGTGACAGCAGTGAGTAGCTGGCCTAGAGTCGCACCCTTCAAGTGGAAACTATCCAAACAAATAACTGGTCCACCACAGTTTAGGACGGCCGTCTTTCATGCAGCCAAACACATGTACATTCTTTTAAATGCACTCATGTCCAGGTCAACGCGTACCGAGCTTCCATGATTAGACCTCCGAATCTATTTGGCATAGGACCATATGAGCTTGTATATCTCATTGCCATCACCTTCGTTAATTTTTTTTGCCGCATTTCTTGCCCTTCTAGCAAGATTGGGTGTGATGTTGCCATTAAAGTTCTTCCTCACTGTCTCAATTATGGAAGAAATGTCTCAATCAACCTGAATTTTAAATCTGTTTAAGTAATGCGTTGCCACCCATTTGGCAGTGGCATGACGACTTTTCATCCTTATCGAGCAAGTGTGAATGTCGTTGTCGAACTTTATTTGAAATGTCATTTCACCTTGCATTTTTTAGGCGTGCAACCGCTACGGGCATCCTTCCTATTAAGCAGCCCTCAATCAATGAGCGTCACTGTGGGTGAATTTTATTTCGTACCCATTCTTCAACGTATTATCAACAATTTCTTCTCTAATTTTATTCAACGAATTGTACTTTTTGCGAAGGCCCATTCCAGCGTAGCTGCCTTCTACTTGTGTTGGGCGTTTAGGCCTACTCTCGACCATGTCCATGTCTTCGTCACTAGTGGATTGGCAAAATAAACAGAGGTCCTTATCGTCCTCCTTGTGTAGAGTTGCTGAGATGGAATGCAACAGAATTGCAGCTTCATTTCCAATTCCATGTACCTCATTCTCATTGGTCAAACATGTTGCTATGGGCCCCACTTCAAGTTAACGGTTAATAACAGATTCTTCAACACTCAAAGACGTCATTGGCTTTTCAACAAATTCTTCAACTTTGCCAAAATGACATTCTCTTCAGCTCTTCGAATTCTCTAGAGTTAGCTAATCGATTACACAATGCCCGAGAATATCACAAATCGCAGGGAGTTCGTGGTTATGTATACCGCTGTGTTAAAAGATGGACGCCACAGTGCCTTGGGACAACACCGCAGTGTGTTAGGACGTTGCGGTGTCCTGGGACGCCCTGTCAGCTTTTTAACGGCAAACGTGACAACGAAATTGGATTTGTCATTTTTCCATATGTCAGTGGTTAATTTGTTAGAAAATAAAAGATAGTGGTTGACTTGTCATTGATCGCAAACCACAATGGTTAATTTGTCATTTTCCCTTTTTTATATTTGGTTAATTATTTTTATTGGACCAACCATATATAAGGACTTGGTCAATCATCAATAATAGTCAAGTCAATTAGTTCAATATTTTTTGGAAAAATGACAAATCAACTATCGTACTTTGTGATCAATGACAAGTCAACCACTAAACTATTTTTGCTAACAAATTAACTACTGAACTATAAAAAAAATTTATCGCTAATATCATTGTCACGTTTACCGTTAAACGTTCTGATTTTGATACGCGGTGGATCGTGTAGTAATCCACTGTGGGTTGACAATAATTCGCGATGAATTACTACTGATCCGCCGCAGATTGATCATGATCCACGGCAGATTGATAATGATCCGCCGCTGATCGTCGAGCCTTGTTCTACGTTCCCAGATTCAACAATTTAAGCAATCTATGCATAACTAGCCTTCACAGATTCAAACAAATTGAAACACAGTCGATCAAAAAGTGATGCACAAATTTGAGTTACAAATTCATGATTTCGACTGGTTGACTTGGGAAAATGTTGCTAATTTTATAATTTCATACTAATCAATTTTCATTCATCATCAACAAATTATCAATTCCATTACAACCATATTGTATGTGCATTACAAATACAAACCAATTTATCAATTCAATTACAACCATATCGTGCATATGTGCATTACAGACGCAAACCAAATTACCTATTTCATTACAAGCATATAATGTGCATGTGCACTAAGACGCAAACCACATCAAACATTTGTATGGTTTCCTGAGGAATATCCAACTGTCTACATCGAATAAACTGTTATATTCCATTATCAGATGTTCCATATTTGATGGACTTGCTGTGATTGCATACAAGTATCGGATGCAAAACTGATGCTCTGCTTGCGGCTTTCTATCTTTCTTGAGCAAGTGTGAATGTCATTATAGCACTTTATTTGAAATGTCATTTCACCTTGTATTTTTTAGGCGTACATCCTTCTTAGCAAATAGCCCTCAACCGATGCTCCAGCGAGTTCACCGCGAACCATGAAATCCTTGGCGACGCTAAGTACAATCTAATCTTTGTATTTATTTTCATGATAAGTTTAGAAGTTTAAACTTCACAGACCCACACACATAACCCAGAAGAGTACGCAGACTCATATGTTCCAAAAGTTGTTTATAATCACTTACAAAATGTACTCCTTGTCACCTCGAACTAAATTCAGATCACTCCAAATTATCTGCGTCCAATTATAGAATGCATTCATCCATTAGCGGACAATCTTAAGATGTCTTTTTAGTAGCACTTTAACATATTAAATTTTGTACTTTGTTCTTAGGAATATAATTTGTAAATCTTTGTATATTACTATACTATCTATTTTATAGATATCACTTTTCAAGATGAAATCTGGCTCTGATACCAAAAATTCTGTCATGACCCAAAAGGGACCCGAGACAGAATGAGGAACGACCCGGTCCGAAGGACCAAATCGCCCAACCTTTTTTCTCTTAAATTTTATTAATTAACAGCAGAAGACTTAAACTATTAGTTAATAGTCATGGCCCAACAAATATGGGCTTAATAGGTTCAACTAGTGATATCAGATAGCAATGATATAATCCCAAATGAAATAACTGTGCAAAAAATAAATTACGGATTACAGTCATTCAACTAAAGTATACCTCACAAAATATCTCTCAATGGAGAATGCTAAAATAAACATTAAACTTCTCCAGATCTAAACGTGATTGGCAACTGGAAATCCGATTGATAAAATCCTGAAAAATGTCATTGGATGAGTTGACTAAACTCAATAGGGATTATGTTTTTAAATAAAAAATAATTAAAATGACATTTAAATATGTATGAATTTAAAACTCACATTTTATAAATTCCATTGTTGTACAAATTAAAAATCACAGTAAAAATAGAGTTACTCACGGACTCCGGGCACACCATGTCATAAGCATATAACAGAATAAAGGCGATACTCGGCGATCACAAAAACCAAATAATAGTCTGATCAGGTTTAGGGATTTGTAACCTAAAGACACGACACATACAGTTGTCCTATTACTTATTTGCACTTTAGGGATACGAACCTAAGGATATTTGAAAAATCTCCTATTACTCAATTTAATAACTAACAAACACATTCCACACGATAGAATGTGTGAAAACAAAATAGACCCCAAATCGGGTCGATCAAACTTGATTCGCACGACCAAGTTAATCCAGAAATATTTAAATGCATACTTAATTGAAACGTGTACAGTGAAAATAAAATATAATATAAAAAATTGACGGTCATGAAATGGACGCGTCGATTTAATATGAGATAAATATCAAAATATTCATTTTTGAAAAGAATTATGCAATGTAGTGCATAAAATAAACTCCTACCTCGAAGTTGGCTTACACTAACCAAAGCTCAAACGTCCAAAATCCATGATATTTTAGTAAGGTTTTGTACCTATCCAAAAATTAAGGTATTAAGTTTTTGGGGTAACTTTTATAAATTAAAATATTCAATTATCATTTAAAATTAATCCAAAATTAATTGAATTAAATTACTTAAAAAAAATTAGGCCCAAACTAGAAGTGGATAGAGACCCAAAATGTAACTTAAAATATGGTCCATGTAGGCTCAAACCTGTGGCCCAAAATAGGTTTATAAGAAGGTCCAAAAATATGCCTTAACAGATCCTATTTAAGCCTTGGACCACGGCCCAAGCAAAACCTGAGTTGTCCATTGCTCAAGCCAAGACAGCAGTTCAAGGTCCAGACAGGCCCAAGACACCAACTACAAATTTGCCGCTCACAGCGACAAGGATATCGCCTAAATAGAGTAGTTCGCGATTGGTGATGCCCAACGATTCGGACATCGTCGTCACTGGTGGTGGACGACTCAACCTTGGTCGAGATTTCTCCCATCTCGGCCCGTCGTCCAACCAACCGAAGGCAGGATCTTCGTACACCGTGGCTCAGCTATTTGTTGAGCCGCATGTCCCGACCTTCCATTGCCGACAAATTTCAGTAATAACAATCGACGTATAACGTCTAGTTCACCGGTTCCCAACAATCGAAATCATCCAATCCAGAAAACCAAACAATAATGAGTGATACAAATTCAATGTTTGAATACCTCCTATACAAATTTTCCGTTTGTGAAGGCTTCGACTAACACTAGGATTACCAACATTCTGCCATTCGAAATCGCAAGCCAAATTGATGCTTGATTTTTCTTCAAGAAGTTCCAATCAAAAATTTTACAATTTTTTATCCGAAAATTGAAGGCACAGAGGCGGGGGATAAAGGCTTACTGCAGTGATCAAGGGTTCGATTACAAATTCAATTCCTTTCCCCAAAATAACTGGAGGTAGCGTTGTCCAGCAGAAGAACTTCACCACGAGAAGGACAAAGAGGGATGGGAGGTGAAAATGGAATTTGATGTTGGCGTTTAAGAATTTGAAAGGAAAGGGGAGAAACAATCGGGAATTCCCGATTGTTTGCTGCTAGCAGCCAGTAAGGGAGACGTTTTTTTTTTTTAAATGGGAAGAGAAGCGCTTTAGCTTTTGATGAGGAAGGTGAGAAATTGGGATGGAGTTCCCGATCTCCTGCAAGGGAATACACAGCTCGGGGAGGCGTTTTCCAAAAACGTCTCTCTCACTATTTTTTTTTTTTTAATATTTGAGCCTTAAGTTTGGGCCGATATTATAATAGTTTTTGTAATACCTACCCAATTTAAAATATAATAATAATAATAATAATATATAAAATAAAATAAATAATAAATAAATGTTAATTAGGGAAACGTTTTGGTTGGAAAAATCCCAAAACGTTTCCCCCCTTCTCCGGCTATTCATCAATCATCAGTGAGCATTGCGGGAGAAGGGGATTTTCCTTCTAAATTTCCTCTTTTCTACCCCGGCCAGTGTTAGCAGCGAACAAGAGGGAGTTTCTGATTTTTCTTCTCCTTTCATTCCATTCTTAAACATCCAATTTCGGTCTCCATCTTCATCTCTCTCGCGACCAAACTCTTCCATCAGGCAATTGTAGTTGACCATTTTAGGTGAAGATTTAGGGCTCTGTTACTAAGCCAAATCACCGACCGAGGTAAGCCTTTGATATCCCGACTGTGCGTTTCAATTTCTGGATGCAAGTTCTAAATTATTGGTTACATTTTGGGAATGAATCGGACTCCAGTTTAGTTCAATTTCAAGGAATGAAATCATTGATTTTTATGGGTTTATCAAAAGCCTTAAGAGATCGAAAATTAGTGCCAACCTCGGTAAGATTTTGTCTTCTCGATTCTGTTTTCGATTTCTGGTTTGAAGTTATGAAATTTGGTTGAAATTGTTGGAGGGGAAAAGAAAAGAAAGAAAAAACGTATTGTTCTCTGTACAACACAGGTCAATCGGATTTCTCCAGAAATCGGAAGACCGAACTAGTGCATTAGAGGTATAAAATTCTAACCTTTTCTGTTAAATTGATGCTTTGTTCGCTGCCTTTGCTTTGAAAAATTGGAAAAATTTAGTGTGGAAGGCTTAGTGTTTGCGGAATTCCTAGAAAGACTCTGGTGAACTCTTTCGGTTAAATTTGGAGAACGGAAACTCTGAACTGCGACTCAACGGTCGGATGCTGAGCTGCGAGATAAGAAATTCTTTGGCTTCGATATGGAGGACGATAGGCTGAGACTTCGCCAAATTTGGCCTGTCCACGACTAGAGTCTTCGATCATCCACGAAGAGGATGACAGACTATGGGCTGCCTTCTACTCAAGCCCAACCCGGAACAATGGGTTGTTGGCCAGTGTGGCTAAGGGCTAGATTGTTCACCCTTGGGTTGGGCCATAGTCCAATTCTTTTTGGGTTACAGCCCAATTGTATTATGGACTTGTCCATGACCTATTTTGGGTCAGATTTTAGTATTTTTAAGCCCAATTATTTTTAATTCAATTTTTAAATAATAAGTAAAAATTTAAGGTATAAAAATTTGACCGAAATTTAATACGTTAGTTTTGGATAGATACTCAACCAAATTAAAAATTTGGCTGACTTTGGATTTTGGGCAAACGGTACGTTGAACTTTGGTCAGTGTGAGCCAGCTTCGAGGCAGGGGTTTATTTTTTGTACTATATTGCATAATACATTTTAAAGTAAATATTTTGAGATTTATCTTATATTAAATCGACGCGTCTATTTCATGACCGTCAAGTTTTTATATTATATTTTATTTTCACTGTACATATTTCAATTAAACATGCATTTAAATATTTTTGAATCAACTTGGTCGTGCGAATCGAGTCTGATCGACCCGGTTTGAGGTCTATTTTGTTTTCACACATTCTCCCGTGCGGAATGTGTTTGTTTGTTATTGAATTGGATAATATGAGATTTTTTAAATGTCCTTGAATTTGAATCCCTAAAGTGCAAATAGTTAATATGACAGCTGTATGTATCGTGTCCTTGGGTTGCGAATTCCTAAATCTGATCAGGATATCATTTGGCTTTTTGTGATCGCCGAGTATCGCCTTTATTCTATCATATGCCTTTGACATGGTTTGCTCGAAGTCCATGAGTGACTCTATTTTCACTGAAATTTCTAATTTGTACAACAATGACTTATTTTAATTATGTACCATATATTAGTGGATGATTTCACACATGTGCTTTTTTGTACATCTTTTCTCTGAAAGGAATTTATAAAATGAGTTTTTAAATTTATGCATGCTTAAACATGATTTTAATTAAATCTTTTCTTTGAAAACATAATCCCTACTGAGTTTAGTCAATTCATCCAAAATAACACCTTTCAGGATTTTATCAATTGGATTTTCAATTGTCAATCACGTTTTCACTCGGCGATGTTTTATATTTCTTTTAGCATTATCCCTTGAGAGATTTTTTTGTGAGGTATACTTTAATTGGATGACTGTAATCCGTAATTTACTTTCTGTATAGTTATTTTATTTTGGATTATATTGCTTTATTATTTGATATCAGATATTGGACTTGTTAAGCTCATATTTGTTGGACCCTGGTTATTAACTAATATTTTAAATCTTCTGCTTTTAAATTAATAAGATTTAAGAGAAAAAAAGGGTTGGATGATTCAGTTCTTCGGGTCGAGTCGTTCTCCGTTCTGTCTCGGGTCTCATTTGGGTCGAGACAGTTTTTTCCATAATGTCTTTATAGTTTTAATTTATTTTTAAACGATTCTCCAATTTATTTTTAGAGAAATTAACAAAATAACTACTTAACTATAAAATTAATGATAAGTCAACAATTAAATAATTTTTGTTAATAAATAAAATATTTATTTATAAAAAATGAACAACATTATTATGTTTTTTGTTAAAAAATATTTTTTTTTATTGTAAAAGGTGTGTCATTGGAATATAATTCACAAAAACTATTGAAAGTCATCTTTAACAAAAAAAAAAAAAACTATAATAATTTTTTTATTTGCACGTATATTTATATAAATGAAAAATGTAATTAGAATATCAATTTTTTGTTTCCAGTCATTTTTTAACTAAATTAATTTTTTTTAAAAATTATTTAACTTAAAATAACTAAATATATTTATTTTAATACAATTAAGTATTTTAACTTAAATAGATAAATAACTGAGGTAATAAATTATTGGTAGTTTTTTCTTAAATTTAGTGATAATAGATTGAATAACTATTCAAACACAAAATTGGAACTTACGAAGATTTTAAGGAAGAAAATAAAATTACCAATACTAAATTAAGTCAACTCTTAAATGCCATTAACTAAAAGTACATTGTTATTTATATAATGTATTATTCTTAACAAATGTAATATTCTTTGTTGGTATTCGACACATATATATTGTATCATATGAGCATATAATAATAAAGTAGGTCAAAATAAGATTATATGTCAACTGAATTATAGTATTCATGCACAGTTTAACAAAAGTTAATCTCACGTTTCAATTTGTCTATAGAATATTTATATTTTTGGGTAATCGAAGCTAAATTTTATATTATTTTCACTAATAAATTAAATTCTCAACTATAAAAAATAAATAAATAAAACATTGTAATTACATTTTCAGTTAAAAAAAATCTATCGGATGTCTGCATATTGACTGTAAAGAGAAGCAAATGAATATCAGTGATTTATGCGTGAACCTTATCTTTTGTGACCCTAAATCCCTGAACACCTTCTAAAAGTAAAGGAGTAATAGAAATCAAAGTATTTGTTTTGTGAATGTAAATGATTTTGATTTACTTTATTCATTTTTTATAATTCAAAATTTTATTTATTAGAAAAATGAGTTCAAAATTCTTAGTAAATGAATAAAACAAACATCGTAGTCACATTGTCTGTTAAAAAATGTCTCTCGAACGTTTGTGTATTGACTTTAAATAGTAGCAGACGAATAGCGGTAACTTTTAAGTAAACCCTAAATCTTTTGTGACATAAAATCCCTTAACACCATTCAAGAGCGAAAAACGTAGCAAAAATCAAAGCGTTTGTTTTGTATGTAAATAATTTTGATTTATCTTCTTTATTTTTTATAGTTCAGTATTTTATTTATTGATAAAATTAGTTCAAAGTTCTATTTGTTATTAAGCCATAGTTCTATTTTTTTATAATTATATTAGTAAAAGAATGTAAATTATCCATAAAACTTCCATTATGATATTACTTGACTTCTATTATTATAAATTATAATTATAACCATTCTAATTGAGTGGAAATAATAATTAGGATAAAAAAGGCTATTAATCCTCAAAATTTAAGATTTGTGTCAATTTTGTTTGTGTATATTTTTCAATTTCTTTTTAAGCAGTTGTATCTATAAATTTAATGAAAAATGTCACTGTTATGTATATTCTTATTTTAATAATTTTTTTAATTTGGTTAATTAGTTTTTATACGACCAATTATGTGTAAGGACTTGGTCAATTACTAATAATAACAAATCAATTAGTGTAATTGGTCAGAGAACGCTGCTCGATGTTTCATTTGTTATTTTTTCAAACTTCAGTGGTTAACTTTTTAGAAAAAATTCTAATGTGGTTGACTTGTCATTAATCATAAACCACGATGGTTGATTTTTCATTTACCCTGTAAAATATTGACAAAAATAAAATAAAAATAAAAATGAGAACAAGAAGAAGTGACACATCTCAAATAATTATTTAAAAATAAAAATAAAATAAACATGTTATTCTAATTAACAAATAATTATTTACAAACGATTTGATAATTTCGATTTGCTTTTTGAAAAATAGACATGCTATTCTATTGTTATTATTGTAGAGGTGAGGTCGGTTCGGGTCGGGTTTATCGAAAGGTTTGTTTATCGATTTGATTATCTTGCTATCGTCTCTGGATTTTGAGTACACATCTCAATCGCCAGC
>CM039485.1:2548473-2626148 GCA_022433065.1 Begonia loranthoides
ATCAACAAAAATCTCTCTCTAAACTCACAATTCACAGCAAAATGGAAGGTAGAGAGAGAGAGACTAACTGGTATGAAATGGTCTAAAGCAAATAAGAAAAATGTATGAACTGAGCATTAGTAAATATTGAACTCAAAGTAGCTATTGGTAAGCGAGTCGAGAGAACAAGAAGCTTATATTTGACTTGCCGTCGTATAAAGGGAAACAAACCACTTTATAATTATTATTATTGAAAAGTCAATCACAAAATTTTTTTTTCAATAAATTAATCACTATCAGCACTAATATCGTGGACGTCTATCTTTAAATACTTTAATTTCCAATTTTGCTAGCTCACCTACTAATCTACCGCAGCTTAATATTTAAAAAAAAATTACTTTATAATATTGATGGGCCGTCACAAATCATATATGATCACTACAGGTTAACAATAAAGCGCTGTGATTTAATACCAAGCTGCCGCGTGATGACTATAAACAGCAACGGATTAATACTAATCTGCCGAGGTTCATCGTGACTCGTTCTTTGTTCCTCTGCTCTACTATATAACACTCGATCATGCGCTCCAATGATTTTACCACGAATCACGATATCCTCGGCGAACATTCGCACTCTCACACCCTCGTTCAACATTGTGTAATTGATACCATTGGATTCCCGCGCACAAAAAATGATGCTTAAGCGAAAGGATGGTCTGTCGCAAACTCACCCTCAACCACAGGCAGAAACAACGGACTCTACCCGTGAACACCGTCGGCTTGCAACGAACCTCATCGGTCAGTTTCACTGGACTGTACCAGCCACTGTGCAAGTTGGAGCACCCGCTGTGAATGGAGCAACCTCTGCGTTGCAAGCTGGAGCGCCCGCGACGAAAGCAACACCCGCCGTGGTGCAAGCTGGAGCATCCGCAGCGGGTGAAGATGGAGGAGCTGAGGTTAAAGCACAACCTCAACCTTATCCGCAGCCTCAACAACGACCGACTGGAGGTGCACTAGTCCGTTTCCAACCCGTTGCAGTGGGTTTCCACTCCCCACTCTCTAGGACAGCCTACGCGAAGGAACGGTATAAAGGTGATGTTAAACACCGTTCAATTATTGTTTATAGAAGATTAGACTTTGAATCCTTGGCTGAGTTGAAAATTGAACAATTGTTTGAGGGAGCACGCTTAGTCGGTTTGTTCCGATCGAGTGGAAGTTACATTGAGAGGATTGTGAAGCTGTTTTATGCAAATTTGGAACCGTCCACCCAGCCATTAGATGTTTGTACTTATATGTTTGGACGAGAGTTAAGGGTAACTCCCAACGATCTTAACGTGATGCTTGGATGTACGATGAAGGGACCAAGCGATCACTATTACCACGTGTCTCAAGAGCTACCTTTCATCAGGCGAGGAGAATGGCTGGTAATGCTTATATTGTTGCATCGGGATCACGAGATTGGTGCATACAAGAAGCCAAAGTTTAGTGAGCTAAATGTCATAGCCCGAGTGATCCAAATCATCATGACGCACACCATTTTGCCTCGGAATGGCCATCGAGATCATGTTAGTTGCATGGATCTCTATTTGCTTGAAAAGGTGTTCAGCAAGAAAAAATTGGACATCACATATGTTATTTTGAGTTACATGCGCGAGGTGTTGAACAACCCGGCCAAGAGTCTACCATTCATTTGGTTCATTCAAAGGATTATTGAGCAGTCTGGAGTACTGATCTCAGAGGATGAGCCGAGAATCGAAGAGAATACCACAGACGTCCACAACAGATTGAAAGTAGATCGAATGAGGGTTAACAAAGTTGAAGGGGAATGGATACGCAAGACTCCGAAGAAGCGAGGTACAGTGTCTCAGCCACCGCAGATGGTTAACAAACTGCTGCTGTTACACTCGAGGTGCTGCAGATTTTCTGACGGGTCTCGGCAGCCTGATAACTATCTGCTGTGGCGAGCTATAAGTCCACCGCGGCTCGTCAAACTACTGAATTACAAATTCAAATTTTTACGTGCTGAAAAGTTGACAATTTGACATTTTCATACTAATCAATTTCCATTCATCATCAACAAAGAAATTTATCAAACCAATATATCAATTCAATTACAACCATACATTACAACCGCAAATCAAATGAACTTCTTCGTATATCTCTTAACATTATTTGATTAGAGAAGACAACGCTCACTTAAAGTGACTATTAACTATGCATCGAAACTAGACACACATTATGTATAATAGTTTATTAGAGGTTCTACAATAGGCTACCTCGAATGAACTATTGTAGATGATGTATTCTAGTTTTGCCGCATATGTAATAGTAACTTTGGTTGAGTGTTGTATTCTCTAATCAAGGAAGGTCAATGTTCACATTTGTGTATGTTTGTGTTTGTGGATCTTGCGCATTATACTCTTGCAGAACATATTGCAAATAAAATTAGCATAGTTCAAATAACACTTGAAAACATAAATGTGATAATGGGCTCACCTGCGTCTCAAGAACTATGTCGAGAACTTCTCAGCTACTCTCTCGGGGATTGTTTGGGGGAATATGTCCGGAACTGTCTCAGGGCTTGTCTCGGTGACTCTGAAACCCATAAATGTGTCATTTGATCTTCATCTACCGCCTCTGCCTCTGTCACCTCTACCGCCACATGCACTGGACTCTGGGCCTCCACCTTTGCACAGGTGGGAATTGCGCCCCACACCCCCATACCGACCACACATCATGTTCAAATGTCTTTAGGGCAGCACTGTCCGGCTTGGAGCCTCGCCCACATCCCTTATTCTTCATTTTCATGGCCTTCCAGGGTACCTCTTAAATGGCAGTGGGATAATTAAATCAAGATGCGTCACAGGAGGCCGCATGATTTGTCCACTGACAGGGCGGACAAAGTGGGAGTATATCGCCATGTATGTTTCCCGGTGATAGTATTTATGCACAAAGTCCTCATGAATTGAATACTCGAGACTGCATGGACACACGGTGTAGAACCAATGAAATTTTTTATTTAAGAAATTTCACGTGTTAATTTTTCGCGTTAAATTTGATCATAATGTTAAAAATTTGACCCAAATTGCCGCAGCCAAGTACGCAAAATTGATCAAATTGGTGGAATTAGACATTTCCAAAGAGAAAATTCAATTAAGAAACAAAATTAAAGAGCTAAATTGGAGTTATAACGTTGTCGGTGATGTTAAGAATAAGTAAGTATTGAAGTAAGCTATACAATATATGATGTGCATATTTGGTGTATATACATTTATATATTATAAAAAAGAATTAAAGAATTTATGAGATAAAAGAAATAAATAAGTGGGAATAAATGAAATTAGGAAATAAGTGAAAGAGATAAATTGAAGGGATGAAAAATGAAAATTGAGGGAAAAATCCAGCCAAGTGGTGGATAGTGTAGGGGGTAAATTGAAAAAAAAAAAGAAAAAAAAAATAGAAGAGGGATTTGAAGAGAGAAAATCGTGGCTGAAGGAGGAGAATAAAGGGGAGTTTGGCCGATTAGGCCACCACGAGGGAGACATTCCAGGCGACGAAACCCTGTGTTTCGGGATGAACCGACGATTCCGACCGTCTGTAGTTGCAGGCAGTCTACGATTTCCTATTGCGAGTGGAAGTGTTGTTTGTCTGAGGCGATTCGGTGAGGGAATGTTGGCCGAGAACTGAAGTTCGGCATTCCTTTAGCTGAGCAGCAAACGGGTGGCGACTGGTAGCTTCGACGGCTTCTGTCCGAGCACTGAGCTTCGAGCGATGGAGACAGCTTCAACCCGAGGAACTCATCTCCTGTTTTCGTTGAGCAAACCAACACCCAATTTCTACCTATGTTTCCTGAAGATTTGGATGATGCATTCTGTCATGACCCGGAAGGGGGCCGAACAGAAACGCCGGGCCAAACGACCCGGTCTTCATAGAAGACCTGATCGCCTAGCCCGAGGCTAGTTGAATTATTGCGGAAGACTTGTAAAAATACCCAGTCGTAACCCTCCTTTGAGAGGCCACGGTCCATTTAGTGATTGCGAGAAAAAATAATAAACTTAAGAATCCAAGTAACTTCTGTGCATACAATCCAAGAAAATCCAACAACCAAGTTTGGTATTTCTACAATCATCCAAACTAAAGATTATACAATCATCCCGAATATTTCTAAACGATAAATAAAAGTTTAACAAGATGAAACCTATGAAATAGAATAAAGTCCCTACTCTGAATCTCACTCAAGTTTAATTAATCTTCTCTTTACCTGGGAAAAATAAGTCGATTGGGGTGAGTGACTAACTCAGTATGGAATTTATACTAAATACTATGCATGTGTAAAACTTGTTTTACCTTTTCTTGAAAACCATGAGTTTCGCGGAATCATGCATATTTTAATAAAAACATTTAAATTCTTTTTGTCTCAAAGAAATCAGGCTCGAAGGTCTCCGATGAGATATTAAGAAAACATGGTTGTATACATAGACAACTATATGTTAAAATACTCTCGTCGTGTTTTATACCGAAAATCGTAGTCCGTGAAAAAGGAGGGTCACTCATGGATTCCTCCAAACAAATACACAGAAAGGCAGCCTTTAGCGCAAGCAACATCTCATGAGTCAGGAGGAAGAAAAATGATGACGGTCCGTAGACCCAACCCGTCTTCCCGGGAGTCATGAGCAAATTCCGTCAACGACTCGCCCGTGATATATATATACAAATGACGGCGGTCCGTAGACCCGACCCGTCTTCCAGGGTGTCATGAGCAAATTCCGTCAACGACACACCCGTGATTCCAGGGTGTCATGAGCAAATTCCGTCAACGACACACCTATGGTATACCCTGATCAGGTTTTTTCACACAGCGCGCAAACAAACCATCTTCACGCAGCAGGAGATGTACCGGGGATAGCCTCATGATACTTTGACACCCGGACCGTTCAAAGTGCCAAGAGGATCTATCAATCCCTTAATAGTATCCAGTATATCACACAATGAAATCAGATGCACGAAAGTAAACGTGTAAAACTTTCGTACATACATAATATAAAAAGCTGACGTGCTGTTGAACAGTCCCCGTCAGGTTTTTCATGTGTGGTATTCCACAAAATAGGGTCTTATTTTGAAAACTATGCAATGCGATGCAAGCAACTAAGTATAAAGCCCCTACCTCGATGGCAGTCTTTCCTCATATACGAAGGATCAGTTACCTCAAGTACCAGCTCGAAGTCCATAAACTCGCACGAGCCTAAAACATGTCAAATATTAAAACAAAATCTTATAAATATATCTCATGAAATAATGAAAGGATCCTAAGCCAGAATTAAGTTTCATGTCTATCAATACTTCACTTATCATTTCCTCCACAGTTCACAAAATAGAACTACACATATAGACATAATCATCGACTTTAATATTTAGTAATCATCCATTGTGCATTAACATCTAATGCAAAATCAATGTTTATCCATTGTGGTCAGGACAACTTTTAAAATAGTATCCAAACAAGCCTTGAGACTAAATTTCTCCAATTTCATAACAAAACTATAGCCTTAATTTATCTCAACAAAATAGCCAACTACCCCCAAGAGAATGAACATCATCCATAACCCAATTCATTATTCTACAACAGAAACATACTCAATATTTATCTCCAATTACAATCTCTAATAACAATTTAGTTCATTATTCAAAATAGCAATCCAATTTAGAATCTCCAAACCCACAAAGGACAATAATAGCAACAACGAGACAACGCATTTATCTCTTACTCTTCGACTTCAACACTCCAATTATCTACAACCAAAACTAAGTACATTTAGAGACTAATAACCAAACACAAGGAATAGTCTTAATCCAACATATCAACATTTCTCGGACATCTCTTGAGCAGAAATCAATTGAATAACCAAAACTCATCTCCAGCAGAATAATTTGATCTAGACAGAGGCATGCTATCAACATTATCTCATTACCAACAGCATAGCGATACTTAGAGAGCTATCACTCAAATCAGAACAATTCAATAAGTTCTAAATCTAAATAAACAATCCAACCTTAAGAGCAGTGAACCGAATTTATAATCTGAACAATTTGTTACGAATTTAAAGTCAGCATAGTCAAGGCAGGAATTCAAGACCAATATTCATTATCAATGAGAATCTTCAACTAAAGTCCATCAACATAATAGAATCGAACTCAGTCCTAAATGGCAGCAAGAAATCCAAGTAAACAATGAATCACTCATAATCAGAACCAGATCCACATTCAGGACCAAAATCAGAGTAAGTATCCAACTCACCCAATACAACAAAACAGAACCGAGTGTTCTGTTTTTGCCGGAATCGGATCCGGAGCTGCCATTGCCGGAGATTGTCCGTCGGAATCCTTTAGATCGACCGCTGTAAACCCACAACACAGATCAACGACATCACAAATCCAAACTTAACATCGGAATAAAAACTCGAATCGAAAACCTCACCCACCGAACAGAATCGGAGTCTGTTCGTCCCCGGAAACGGAAAACGGCTCGGCCTCGAAACTGTCATCGCGGAACCGAGATCGCCCGCTCGCCGAAATCGGAGGAACACGCTCGGGTTGAGCTGTTCTGTCGCCGGCGTTGCTCGGGATCGGAAGCTCGCGGCCACCGGCGTTGTTCTTCGGCAGTCCGGGAGTCGACCATCGCTCTCGCCCGACGTCGCTGCTCCCCGGTTCGTCATTTGCAGCCCTCGCGCAGTCGCCGTTCGCCATTTTCCAGTCGCGGTTTCGTCCTTCCTCGAGCGACCGTCGCTGCCATCGCCGTCCTTAGCTCGGGAGTCGCCGGTTTCGCTGGTCACCGGGATCTCTCTCGCGAAAGTCGTCGGCCGGCGTCTCTCTTCTCCCTCTCGATTTCTCTTCGGCCGACGCGAAACACGGGAGGGGGAAAGAATGGGGAAGAGGAAACCCTTGTTTCCTCCTCTCAAGGTTTTTTTTTTTTTTTTTTTCAAACTAAACCTTGAACTTTCTAGCTCAAATATTAATGACGGGATTTCTTCCTTTTTTTTCCCTCCATTTCATTCCTCATCTTTTCATTTTCCTATTTTAATTATTCCAACTCATTTATTTCCTCTATCCAATAATTCTCTAATTTCTTTTCCCAATTCAAAATAAATGTATATAAATTAATTATAGACATTAAACATCACATAGGCTATTTACCCTCAATTTAATCTTAACATCATCTAAGGATGTTATAAATCTAAATTAACTGTTCAATTTCATTCGTTAATTGAATTATTTGTTCAGAAAATTCCAACTTCATCGATTTTGACCAATTGACCAAATTTGAGTACGTGGCCGCTACACGACAATTCAGACAACATCTTCAACGCTATGACCAATTTTCAACGCGAAAATTTACACGTAGAATTTATCATTAAAAATTTCATGGCTTTTACACATTTTCTTTTGTTTTGTTGCTGAATTATTGTTGGAAAACTGTGGGAAATAAATTGTTGTTGTTTGAAGCTGGATTCTGTTCTAGATTGAGAAATTTCAGAATTTGTCGTTGTTTGAATGAAGGAATGCCGACTTGATTTTCCCTATTTTGGTATTGCCGACTCTGTTAGGTTTTCGTTAAATTGATCTCTGGATTTATGCTTTGAGTTGTGCACTTTTTGTTTTGTTGTGATTAATACTGAGATTTGGAGGCTACACTAAACTGTTTGTCTGTGAAGAACTCTTAAGTGTTCCCTGTTTTGATATTGATGAAAAAAAAAACCGAGTACGTGTTTGGTTTATGCTACATTTTGACAGTGAGGTTCAAGGGTGTATAGTTGCTTGGCTTGGCTGGGCTTACCTCAAAGTTCACAATTTATTTATTTATGGAAAAGAGTCAAGAATAATGATATATTTGGTTTTATTTTTGTGGCTGTTTGATGTTGTTAAGATGTAATTCCGCAATAATAGGAGAAAGGATATTTAGTTTTAGGAATTGTCATTGCTTGGGTTTTTTTTTTATGGAAAAGACCCGAGAATGAATTATTGTCGTGATGGATTGGATTCTATTTTGCTACGGGTTTTACAGAAATATGTTGAGGAATTGGATGTTGTTTGGATGATATACTGTTAGTTACGAGATGATAAAGTTTGGAGTTTTTGTTTGGATTTTTAGATGAGTCGTTTACATATTTGTTGGGCTTTTATTTCCGGTATAGGACCTTCCGCTTAAATTTCTAGAATTTTTTTATGAATTCTTGCGTTTATACCTTTGTCAGGTTTGAACGATTTCAGCGAGTGTGCTACCATTCCCGAGGAGATAGTTGCTCTGGTTGGCAAGAAAAATTGTCATTGAGGTAGAGATTTCTATACCTCTTGCATTGTATTGCATCACACCTCATTTTCAAAATAATTATTTTGTGGAATACCACACTTGAAAAATGACGGGGACTGTTCGATAGCACGTCAGTTTTTATTAGTAGTATGTTTTTTCACGTTTAATTTTGTAATTGATTTGAAATTATTGTGCGTATACTAGGGGATGAATCCTCTTGATGCCTTGACACTTTAGCGCTAAAGCATCACGAGACTTTCCTCTTTGAAACCTTCTGCTACGTAAAGGTTGGTTTGTTGTACGTGCGCAAAATATGGGTGGGGCATTGGTGACGTGTCCTCAGGTTGAAACTCCTGAAAATCGTAAATTCGTATGGGAGAGTGATGACGTCTCCTTGGGTCGTAAGCCCCTAAACCTAGCCAAGGTTTGTCCCATAGATCAGACGGTTGTCAGTCGCTGAGACTTGTTTAACCTAACTACCGTTTCATTTGACGAGTGGCATGACGGTCGAGTTTTCTCGTCGGCAACCCTCGTCCATTTGGAGTTTCTAGGTATCTTAGCTGTTAAACAAGTCTATATATAGCGAGCAACCGTATTCGTTCTATTTTATCATACAGGTTGTCGATGCAGAGTTCTTGCCATTATTTGAAACCCCTATATTAGCTGTATCGTCGCAAAGTTCTCGGGGGCAACCCGGGGCGTGTTGGATCTATGGACCACTGTCATTTATACTTCATCTGCCTCATGAGGTGTTGTCATTGACGAGTGACCACCTATTCTCTGTTGAGTGGCGAGTGAGTCCTAGAGTGATCACTCCTTTTCACTGATGATGTTTTTGTATTGGAAAACGATGATGACTTATTTTACGAGATATAACTGTCTATGTATACAACTAGTTTTCGATAAAAGCCTAACTGATGGCCTTAGGCCAGATTTGTAATATGATAAAGAGATTTTAGTTAAAAATTCATGTAAGGTAAAAAATGAGAAATATTACTATGTTTTCGAAAATAGAGACAAACCAGTTTTGCATGAGGTGCATCTAGTATAGCTATACTTTACTGAGTTAGTCACTCATCCTAAACGACTCCCCCAAAACTTTAGGTAAAGGTAAGAGCAGTTGAAGATCAGAAGTTGAAGTGTTCTATTATTTCTACTTGAGTGATTTATCGTTATTTAGTGAGGACATTGATATTTCTATTTGGTCTGTAAACTTAATACTGTTGGATTGGATTTGTTGCACAATACTTGGATTTCATTTTAATTTATGCACCGTTATTTTCTCGTGATCTCAACTCGGAACTAGGCCCATATTCTTTGGGTCGAACTAAACATTTATAAGTCTTCCACTAAAACACACACCTTGGGCTGGATGATCGGGTTTTCTAGGAGGATCGGGTTGCCTGACTCGGCGATTCTCTTCGGCTCGTCTTTGGGTCGTGACACACGGGATGCTAAACAATTATGATAAATGAGCGAAACAAACATTCGTGTTATGTTTTTTGTTAAAAAATATTTTTTTTCTTGCAGAATATTGTCTTTTCACTGCGAAAAATATCATTTAAATAAAATTCAAAAAAGATTATTTTTTTCTCGGTTATATTTAACAAAAAAAAATCATAATAATTTTTTTCACGTGTATTTATGCAAGTGAAAAATGTAGTTAAAATATCAAATTTTGTTTGGAGTTTCAAGTCGTCTTCTTCTTCTTAATTTCCTATAATTTATTCCTAATGTCGTGTTCCTCTGAGCCTGGAAAACTAGGAACGTCATTGGATGGAACCCATGATGTTCATTTTTCTTTCTAGGTTTCCACAAAGAAACCAGCCAGTATATACTATATTTCTATTTTTAGGTAATCAAGTGTGAAACTAGATTTTAAATTATTTTTAATAATAAATTAAACTCTCAATTATAAAAAAAATGAATAAATCAATCACCGCAGTCATATTTTTTGTTAAAAAAAATCGATAGGATGTTCACGTATTGACTATACAGAGAAGCAAACGAATATCAGTGATTTCTACGTGAACCTTATCCTGTGTGACCCTAAATCCTTGAATACCTTCCAAAAGCGAAAGAGCAGTAGAAATCAAAGTGTTTGTTTGTGGATGCAAATGATTTTGATTTACTTTAATCATTTTTTATAGTTTAACATTTTATTTATTAGCAAAATTAGTTCAAAGTTCTTAGTAATTGATAAAACAAACATCGCAGTCACGTTTTCTGTAAATAAATGTCTCTCGGAAGTCTGCGTATCGACTTTAAATAGTAGCAGACAAATAGTGGTAACTTTTGAGTAAACCCTAAATCCTTTGTGACCTGAAATCCCTTCACACTATTCAAGAGCAAAAAACATAGAAAAAATCAAAGTGTTATGTATGTACATAATTTTCATTTATTTTGTCTATTTTCTATAATTTAATATTTTATTTATTATCAAATTAGCTACTTAGCCATAATTTAGAGTTTTTTTTTTTACTTAATTACCCTATATATTTTATAATTATATTAGGAAAAGAATGTAAATTACCCATAAAACTTGTATTTTGATATTACTAGACTTCTATTTTTATAAATTATAATTATAACCATTCGAATTGAGTGGAAATAATAATTAGGATAAAAAAGGCTATTAATCCTCAAAATTTAAGATTTGTTTCAATTTTGTGTATATTTTTTAAGCAGTTCTATCTATACAATTTTTTTTTATTTGGTTAATTATTTTTTAACTATCTGAAGGGCTTTGTCAATTATTAACAATAGTCAAGTCAAATAGTTTAATTTTTTTAATAAAAGTGAGAACAAGAATACGTGACTGAAAATTAATCAAATAATTATTTAAAAATAAAAATAAAATTAACAAATAAAAATAAAAATAAACATGTTATTCTAATTAACAAATAATTATTTACAAACGATTCGATAATTACGATTTGGTTTTTGAAAAATAGACAATTAGACATGCTATTCTATTATTACAAAGGTGAGGTCCGGTTCGGTCGGGTCGGGTCCCATTTAGCGAAAAGATTTGTTTTTCGATTTGATTATCTTGCTATCATCTCTGGATTTTGAGTACACATCTCAATATCCGGCAAAATATTCGGAGAAGCTCCGACGCTGTGGCTCGATTCCCCTGCCTCATACGAAATTCTTTCTTGCTCAATGATTGAATGGTCTGATGGAGTTCGGGTGAAATTGAATTCTGGTGAGGCCACCTCAAAACCTGGTCCTCCATTACCGGGGCTAATTCCCCTTCCTTCGTTTATATCCTTATTTTTGAAAGTATGAGAGGTGAGATCCCTCTGGTCGTATATTCTTAATACTGTTTTGATTCTACTCCAGATCGACGTATTTGGGTCCTTTCGGAGGAGAAGATGCCTTTGCTTGTAAAGAAAATTTAGGGCGCTTGAAATTAGGACCAACGCTGAAGCTATTCCAGCAATTAGAAAAAGGCCCCAAAAGCTACTGAGATTGAGGCTCGTTGTAGTAGGATCGGGACTGGAAGATGAGCAGGAGGTCTCTTGGCCTAACCATTTCGGTTCGATCAGTTTCATCTCCTCTCCCTCTTTTACTTTCAGTATCTGCCTTGATATATCAGCCACAAGTGGGGAGCCTTGAGGAAATACCTGTAATTGACGATCATAGCAAATTCAATCAAGCTCGAACACAGTAACAGAATTGCAGAGAGAGTTCGAGAGAAGATTGGCCTTACAAATCCGAACCCGTCTGCTTTATAAGAAGGATTACCGGTGGTATATTTTGAGCAGTATTTGTAAAGAAAAAGCTTCATGTAAGGAATTTCGTCAAACGCTGCTGCAATGCCGCCATTAGCGCTTCCTTTGGAGAGTAGGTCATCTAATTCTTCTGGACTACCATAGGTTACAAGCTTGTCAGGTTCAAATTTTAAGGAAATCAGAATTCCCAGGACAAAAGAACCACCTTGGTAGCCGACTCTTTCCTTGTTCTTCAAAAGCTGATCCACATCATTTACAGTAGGTTGTTGCTGTTGGACGAGAAGCGAGGTTAAACTGGCAGTGTAGCTCTGGGTCAGAATAAGCACGACGAAGAACCATATCACCACCACGCATCTAGCGAAATTGCTAACCACTCTCTCCCCTGCAAATCCAGTTATAAAGGGTCAAAAACGAAACGAGAAGACTCCATGAATGACCTTTTCACCTCAGAAACGAACTTACTGTGCGCAAAAACCATGGTGGAGAAGGAGAACCAGAGACTAGTGCCCAGCTGATGAGTCCAGGGCCCCCTGAAATCTTCATTTATTCTGTGCTCTAAAACCCAAACGACGAAGCCGATGAAGATGAAGAAACAACCACTTGTCATCCAAAGATCCAACGACAGAGGCCGCAAGAACACCCATGCGTTCTTCTTCGAGGTGTCTGTCAGGGGCACCACCATTATCACCCCTGATTCTGTGAATGGTAACGTAAAATCTACGAACCGAGATCTACTCCAAGTGATCGTCACATCCCCCACTACTGCGTCGAAGTTCTGTCCATCCAGAAAACACAATTATCACTAAACTCAACAAGATTTGGTGAAACAAATAAACGAAAGAATACCAACCCCGAGTTTGACTTGGTAGATCATTTCATCGTATGTAAAATTAGGGCTGGTTTTATAGGGAATGAAGTCTGGAACAATGGCGTAAGGCAGCTTCTTAATAACTGCATTGAAGATGTCTATGCAGTAGCCTGTGACAATTGTGGCATTTGAGATGGAATCATTTGTTATTTTCACAAATCCGCCGAATGAGACATTATTGTAAGGAACTCCTACTCTCAGTTTCTTCCCATTTGTTGGAATCTCCCATCCCTTTGGCGTTGAAGTAGAATCTCCTGGCCATAGGATTGTCCCTAGAGTTGCTCCAGCCGAAGGAGATGAACTCAAAGTTCTTGAGACACCAGTTTTGGGCGTCCAATATCCAATGGTTCTCCCTGTAAGACCATTTATATTCACTATTTCAAAAGTTGTAGACTGCAATTGGCCGTCGAACAGGCTAAAATTCCCGCTCAGTCCTGTAAATACCGTGTTGGACAGCTCGTCGCGAATTCTAGGGCCGTTTAGAGAAACCCCAAAAGTGTCGAGATCAGTTCTATTGGTTGTGCTATTGGCTTTTTGATAGCCAAGATTTGATGTCGAAAGAGCTGCCTCGACAGCCATGGCTAATGCCCAAGCCGCATCATAACTCCACAGTCCAAAAACATTCAGTTGAGCATCAAGATCGGTCGGATTATCCTGCCGAAACTTCCTTTTCCATCTCACTTTGAAATCAACTAGCTTGTCCGATCTCGGAACATGAGTCCTCACGCCCAGCACCCCTTGCATCGAATCGAAAACCAATTCATCTATTTGAGTCAAAAGATCAGCGATCGAATTGGTCATGATCCAAACATAGCCTTGGCTCATCATCCCAATATCTTTGGCAATTTTAAAAATGGTCGAAGCCAGACTAGGTGGGAGATGGATAACAAAAACTCTAGTCTGCATGGTCATCAGCTTGTGCAGCTCCGCTGCGATTTGATCATTTGTGGGTGACGAAGGAATAGTACTTCTATAAGGCATGTGAATGTCAATGCCTTGTAATGCATCGGCTAAGTAGGGGATAATTCCCTGCCCGAACTCATTTTCTACGTAAATTGGCACTACTTCTCTCCACCCAAAATTTTGGATAATTGAACAAATGGCTTGAATTTGAGTCGAGTCGTTTTGCGCGATGCAAAAAAAATACGAGCTCTGAAGAGATGTTAGCATGGGGCTCGTGACTGAAAATGAAATAATGGGGACCTGAACTTTAGTTCCGAGTTCAATTAAGAAGGTAGCATGCATCGAACTCACCGGTCTGATTATAGCTTCCACTTTTGTATTTTTAATAAGGTCTAGGCCTGATCGAAGGAAGAGAGAGAACGAGAAATTAGTTGGCCAGATTTCATCCAACATTAAAGAAGTAAAATTGAACTATGTAACAGTAAATATTTTCTGAAATTCAATACTTTTTATATACTTTTAAAATTCAATAGACTATTCGATAACGTAAGACTATTAGTCATACGAAGTCAACTGTCTTGAAAGATGGAAGAGTCTGATACGAGTAGTAGGGTTTTTGAGATGAAATGTACAGATGAACCACCATGGCCGATGGGTGCCCTTTTACGACTTGAAACACCTAGTTATGGAGGGAAAAACTGGACAAACCCGAACTTGGAGTCTAGAGAGAGAGAGAGAGAGAGAGAAGAGAGAAAAAATGGATAATGAAGAAGAAAGAACCTGCAGCTGCAACTTCAACAACGTCTTCCATGGAGTCTCTGGTATTAAGTACGAGCCTGGTCTTGTAACCACTGTGGGAGGAATAGAAGTCGGAGAGAGCAATATCGATACAGCTCAGCGCCATCTTCCCAACTTCTTCATCTAAATCAAGTACCAACCCCACATTCACCAGCGTCGTCGCGTTCTGCGACTCTGCCGACAAAAACCCAGAAAGAAAAACGACCAAAACCCCCCAACAAACAAAAGGATTCATCTTCCCCATCTATGAACATCAACAAAAATCTCTCTCTAAACTCACAATTCACAGCAAAATGGAAGGTAGAGAGAGAGAGAGAGTAACTGGTATGAAATGGTCTGAAGCAAATAAGAAAAATGTATGAACTGAGCATTCGTAAATATTGAATTCAAAGTAGCCATTTGTAAGCGAGTCGAGAGAACGAGGAAGCTTATATTTGACTTTTCTTCGAAAAATGGAAAATGACAAATCAACCCTCATACTTTATATTCATTGACAAGTTAACTACTAATTTTTTTCCTAACAAATTAACCACTGAACTGTGAAAAAAAGTTTTCGCTAACATCATTGTCACGTTTATCGTTAAACGCTTTAATTTCCAGCCTCGACGGCTCATCTACTAATCTTCCACGACTTAATATTTTTAAAAAAATTATCTTATAATATTGATGGTCCGTCGTGGATCATATACGATTACTGCAGGTTGACAATAAATCGAGGCGGTTTAATACCAAGCCGTTGCGGGATGACTATAAACAGATCCGCCGCGGTTCATTATGTCTCGTTCTTTGTTCCTCTGCACTACTATATAACACTTGATCCTGCACTCCAACGAGTTTACTGCGATCCACGATATCCTCGGCAAACATTCGCACTCTCACAACTTCATTCAACACTGTGTAATCAATACCAATGGATTCCCGCGCAAAGAAAATGATGCTTAAGCGAAAGGATGATATGTCGCAAACTCACCCACAACCACAGGCAGAAACGACGGACTCTACTCATGAACGCCGTCAGCTTGCAATTGACCTTGTCGGTCATTTTCACTGGATTGTACCAACCACGATGCAAGTTGGAGCACCCGTGATGAAAGGAGCAACCTCTGCGTTACAAGATGGAGCACCAGTGACGAAAGCAACACCCACCGCAATGCAAATTGGAGCATTCACGACGAGTGAAGAAGGAGGAGCTGAGGTTAAAGGACAACCTCAACCTTATCCGCAGCCTTAACAACGACCGGCAGGAGGTGCACTAGTCCCTTTCCAACCCGTTGCAGCAGGTTTCCACTCCCCACTTTTCAGTACAGCCTACGCGAAGGAACGATATGAAGGTAATGTTAAATATCATTCAATTATTGTTTCTAGAAGAGTAGACTTTGAGTCCTTGGTTGAGTTGGAAATTGAACAATTGTTTGAGGGAGCTGGCTTAGCCGGTTTGTGCCGATTTGGTGGAAGTTACTGTGAGATGATTGTGAAGCTGTTTTATGCAAATTTGGAACTATCCAGCCAGCCATTAGAGGTCTGCACTTATATGTTTGGACGAGAGTTGAGGGTAACTCCCAACGATCTTAACGCGATGCTTAGATGCACGATGGTGGGACCAAGCGATCACTATTACCACGTGTCTCGGGAGCCACCTTTCATCAGGCGAGGAGAAGGGCTAGTAGTGCTTAGATTGTTGTATCGAGATCCAGAGATTGGCGCGCACAAGAAGCCAAAGTTCAGTGAGCTAAATGTCATAGCCCGAGTGATCCAAATCATCATGACGCACACCATTTTGCCTCGGAATGGACATCGAGATCATGTTAGCTGCATAGATCTCTATTTGCTCGAGAAAGTTTTCACCAAGAAAAAATTGGACATCAAATATGTCATTTTGATTCTCATGCGCAAGGTGTTGAACATCCTGGCCAAGAGTCTGCCAATCAATTAGCTCATTCAGAGGATTGTTGAGAAGTCTGGAGTACTAATCTCAGAGGATGAGCTGAGAATCAAAGATAAGATCACAGACGTCCACAACAGATTGAAAGTTGATCGAATGGGGGTTAACAAAATTGAAGGGGAATAGGTACGCAAGACCCCGAAGAAGCAAGGTACTGTGTCCCAGCCGCCGCAGATGGTTAACAAACCGCTACGATTACACTCGAGGCGCTGCAAATTATCTGACGTGTCACGGCAGCATGATAGCTATCTGCCACAGCGAGCTATCAGTCCACCGCGGCTTGTCAGACGACTGAATTACATATTCAAATTTTTTGCGTGCGAAAAAGTTGGCAATTTGACATTTTCATACTAATCAATTTCCATTCATCATCAACAACGAAATTTATCAAACCAATATATCAATTCAATTACAACCATACATTACAACAGCAAACCAAATGAACATCTTCGTATATCTCTTTACATTCTTTGATTTGAGAAGACAATGCTCACTCAAAGTGACTATTAACTATACATCAAAACCAGACACACATCATGTACAATAGTTTATTAAAGGTTCTACAATAGGCTACCTCGAATGAACTATTATAGATGACGTATTCTGGTTTCGTTGCATTGGTAATTGTAACTTTGGTTGAGCATTGTCTTCTCTAATCAGGAAGGTCAAGGTCCACATTTGTATATGTTTGTGTTTGTAGACCTTGCACATCATACTCATGCATAACACATTGCAAATGAAATTAGCATAATTCAAATAACACTTGAAAACATAAACATGATAATGGGCTCACCTGCGTCTCAAGAACTATGTCGGGAACTGTCTTAGCGACTCTAAAACCCATAAATATGTCATTTGATCTTCATCTGCCGCCTCTGCCTCCGTCTCTGTCACCTCTACCGCCACATGCACTGGACTCTAGGCCTCCATCTTTGCATGGGTGGGGAATTGTGCCCCACACTGACCACACATTATGTTGAGATGTCTTATGGGCAGCACTGTTCGGCCTGGGGCCTCGTCCACATCCCGAATTCTTCATTTTCATGGCCTTCCGGGACGCCTCTTAAATGGCGGTGGGATAATTAGATCAAGATGCGTCACAGGAGGCCGCATGATTTGTCCACTGACGAGGAAGACAAAGTCGGAGTATATCGCCATGTATGTTTCCTGGTGATAGCATTTATGCACAAAGTCCTCGGGGAGATTTCCTCATGAACTGAATACACGGGACTGCATGGACACACGAGATTCTAGTCAACTCCCACTTATAATAGTTACACGTACGCGTATCCAAATTGACACTATACTATTCGCTACCGTTGCTGACCTCAAACTGGGCAGCACCTGAAAAATTGGGGACCCCAATTGTGACTTGCAAGTTGTAGTCTGGCAAGTCGATTCTGGACCTGCGAACACTAAATTTCTGTCGAGCGTGCCCTCTTTTCATTTTTTTTAATGATCCTTCCCATGATGCTTTTTCATATGATCTCGAACATACTGAGAATCAGTTTGTCCTAGGCTGGTAGGATGCAAGCGTTGAAGGACTCGCTGAGGTTGTTGAGGCTTATGTCGCACTTGGGGAAGGAGCAGAAGACATTTTGGGTCCATCATCTAGCATTTATTTCTCATAGTTAGTTGTGGGTTGCCAGGTCAAGCGAAAAAAACTTAGTCATACAGGTGTCGGATGCAAAACTGATGGTTCGCTTGCCTTGTCACCTGTCTGACAACTGACACTAGCCCCTACAAAGATTTATAGTATGAGTCAAACAATGGTACACAACTCATAACATAAACATAGAAGAGAAAAGCAATCAACTGCACCTTTTGTTGGTAAGAAATAATTGTCCACCCATTGCCGATTGGGGTGTTTAGATCGTCGAGAAACAATTCTAGAAATGTAACGTCCCCCGGGTGCTCCCAGTACAATATTGTTCGCTTTGGGCCAAACCCCGCACGAGTTTGTTATTGGGGTTAGCCCAAAACGCGTTGTACTAGGTAGGGAGGGGCTCCATGCTTATATACCATGCATTTTCTACTCTCCTAAGCGATGTAGGATTGTGCCCCCCTGATATGGGCCAGACCCACAACTGGGTCTTTCTTGGCCTTCACAGGGCGGGATGCCACAATCTCCCCCCCTTGGGGACCCGACGTCCCCGTCGGCCACACTTCCGGTTGGGATTTCGCTCTGATACCATTTGTAACGTCCCCCGGGTGCTCCCAGTACAATATTGTTCGCTTTGGGCCAAAGCTCGCACGAGTTTGTTCTTGGGGTTAGCCCAAAACGCGTTGTACTAGGTAGAGAGGGGCTCCATGCTTATATACCATGCATTTTCTACTCTCCCAAGCGATGTGGGATTGTGGCCCCCCTGATATGGGCCGGACCCACAACTGGGCCTTTCCTGGCCTTCACAGGGCAGGATGCCACAAGAAATCAGCTCCAAGAAGCCCTATTTTCTGCTTCACCATTGCCACAGCAATTGAATACATTCCATCGTTTCTGTCGATGGTGACAGTAGTGAGCAGGTGGCCTGGAGTCGCTCCTTTCAAGTGGCAACTATCCAAACAAATAACCGGTCTACCACAGTTTAGTAGGCCCATCTTGCATGCAACCAAACACATGTACATCCTTCTAAATGCACTCATCTCTAGGTCAACATGCACGGAGCTTCTAGGATTAGACCTCCGAATCTCCTCTGCATAGGGCCATATGAGCTTGTATTACTCATTGTCATCCCCTTCGTTAATTTTTTTGACCGCATTTCTTGCCCTAATAGCAATGCTGGGTGTGATGTTGACGTTAAAGTATTTTTTGACTGTCTCAATTATGGAAGAAAGATCTCAGTCGGCCTGACTTTTAAATATGTCCAAATAATGCCTTGCCACCTATTTGGCAGAGGCATGACGACTTTCCATCTTTTTCGAGCAAGTGTGAACGTCTTTGTAGCACTTTAATTGAAAACTTCATTTTACCTTGCATTTTTTAAAAGTGCATCCACCACGTGCATCATTCCTAACAGGTAGCCCTCAACCGATGAACATTACTGTGGATGAATTTATCCCGTACTCATTCTTCAACGCATGATTGACAATTTCTTCTCTAATTTTATTCAGTGAACTATACTTCTTGCCAAGACCCATACCGCCAAACGTGCATTCTACTTGTGCTGGGAGTTTAGGCTTACTCTCGGCCATGTCCATCTCTTCGTCACTACTGGATTCGCATAATGAACGGAGCTCCTCATCGTCTTCCTCATGTACAGTTGCCGAGACGGAATGCAACATTATAGCAGCTTTGTCTCCAATCGCACGTACCTTATTGGCAAAAAATGTGGACGTGACCTCCACTTTAACTTGACAGTTAATAACAGATTCTTCAACACTCCGAGACACCAGTTGGTGTTCAAAAAATGTTTTGACTTTGCCAAAATGAGATTCACTTCAACTATCAGAAATCTCTAGGGTTTGCTAATCGCTGACAAAATCTCTGAGCAAATCGCGATGGGTGTACTGTGAAATAGTACAAGGCGGACGAGGCACAATGAACTACGGTGGATCAATATTAATCTGCCGTGGTTTATAGTCAACCTGCGGCATCTTGATATTAAACCGCCGTAGTTTATTGTCAATCCGAGGCGGTCGTATATGATCTGCGGGAGGTCATTAATATTATAAGGTTATTTTTTTAAAAATATTGAGTTGCGCTGGATTAATAGACGAGCCGCGGCGGCTGGAAATCAATGAATTTAACAACAAACGTGACAGCGATGTTAGCAGCCACTTTTTTTTTATAGTTCAGTGGTTAATTAATTAGCGACAAAAATTTAATTATTTACTTATCATTAATTACAAAGTACGATGGTTGGTTTGTCATTTTCCCTCCAAATAAATGAATTTCTTGGAATCATCCAATGTAGATCGTGAAATTATCCTAAAAACAGTATAATTTAGCTCAATTATTTTTAAAACCTACTTACTGCATTCTTATTTCTTCAAATCTTGATTGATTCTCAGTCCTATAATTTATTCATATTCTAGCAGGAGTTACGGGTTTAATTTAGGGTAGATATCAGTAGCAGTGAAAACCCCTTCGTTAAAATCTGTTATCTCTCCCCCTCTCGCTCTGGTTTCGCCATTGATGGCCATATTCTTGAAAGAAGAATCAACAATGGCGTGGTGCTCGCACTGCTCAAGCATTAGTCAAGGCGACTTCCAGTAAGTACTCTATTGTAATCACGACTAGCTTGTTTTCGGAATGCAAGTGCTGTTTGGCTTGTGGGAAAATTCTGGGACAGATTTTTCTGGGAAAATTCATTAGAGAAGGAAGTCAACTCTTCCATCACTAACAGTAATCACATTGAAGATCTTGCCTAATTTTCTAGCGCAGTACATTGCCACGGACATTGAAGAACGATTTTGAATGCAATTTTCGGAAGTTCCGACAGTCAAAGTTGCAGTGGAGTACAATTTCAGCTCCCAGTTCAGAACTTTCTCCATTGGCGAACCCATACACACCTTCAGCTTCAATTCAACCTGCAGAAAGTTTTGCCAACTTCAATCTTCTCAACTATCGTAATGATTTCCATGAGGTTCGGTTGTCTAATATACGCTAAAAACTATGAAATTTTCTCGGGAAACAAATGGAAAATGAGGTTTGAATGGCAAATCGACGATGAGGGAATTCGAATCTTCACCTGCATTCAGTTGCAGAAACCTTCATCACGGCAACAGCAAGGCCGGAATCGAAGGTCTTCACTAAAGAAATCAACGGCCAGGATAAATTAAAATTAAAATAATTTAAGGTGTTAAATCTCTTAACTCTATTAGTCTAGAGTTGATATTGATATTTATCTTTTAATTTATTATACATAAATCTAAATTAAAATTGACATCAAAATAGTCTTTTTGAAAAAAAAAAAGTTAATTTCTTTGTTTTTAATTAAAATATTTATTCTCTTTACTGTAAAAAACAAAAGATATAGAAATGAACAAGTTGAGAAGTTATCACAGTCGGTCATACGAAGTCAATGACAACTTAATATTCTATTGATTGTAAAAGTTCAACTCATATCAATAGGGATGCATAATCTCACATCGCTTGAGAGACTGAAAAGTAAATGGTTTATAAGTAGAGTTATCATCATTACCTAATACAATACATTTTGGGCTAATAAAAAAAACAAAACTGTGCAGGTTTTGGCTTAAAGCGAACAATATTATATTTGGAGGACTCGAGACTCTACAAATTGTATCAAAACCAAATCTCAACTAAAAATGTAGCCGACGGGGACGTCTGCCTCTAATGGGGGGAAATTGTGGCAGTTTGACCTGTGAATGCAAAAACAACCCAAGATTCTGTTAATTATGATAACTCATCTCATACTAGTAGGAGTGCATAATCTTACATAATTATATTAATTCATAACTAATATAACGCGTTTTTCCACGTACTGAGATTGCTAAAAAGACATACATATTTAAGAAATGAAAGCGAGTTGAAAGTGAGAGGTTGAATTTGAAGAGAAAGGAAGCTCAAATGACAGATGTGCAGCTTGAATTCAACAATTAATAACTATTAGTTTAATACATCGATTCTGCATGTTTTGAATTAACGCGTAAAAATTAGCCTCTATGTTTTTTCTGTCACGTTTCATAAGACTAAATCAAAAATCCAATCATTGAAAATTAAAACAAAATATAGAATTCAATATTTCATTTATGTTTGACAAATTCAAAGCATTCATCTTTGGTCCTAATGCTGTATTTAAACGCATCCAGTCCTTAATTACTTTCTTAATCCGTCTCCCCCATTGAAAATTTGTTTACTTTTCGGGGTGAGGGATGTAACACGACGAAGGAATTAACTTTATTAATACTAAAGTGAAACATGATTTCAATTAGAGGCCATTCTAATTTAGATAATTTTCTCTTTGTAGTTTTAATTTATTTTTAAATAATTCTAGAGTTTATTTTTAGGAAAATTGACAAAACAACTACTGAACTATGTGATTAATGACAAGTCAATCGCTAAACAATTTTCGTTAATAAATAAAACACTCAACTATGATAAATGAACGAAATAAACATTCATGTTACGTTTTCTGTTAAAAAATATTTTTTCCCCTACGAAACATTGCCTTTTCACTGTAAAAAGTATCATTGGAATAAAATTCAAGAAAGATTATTTTCTTCTCCGGTTATATTTAACCAAAAAACAATCATAATATATTTTTTTTCACGTATATTTATGTAAGTGAAAAATGTAGTTAAAATATCAAATTTTGTTTCGAGTTATTTTTTAACTAAATTAATTTTTAAAAATAAATTATTTAACTTAAAATAACTAAATATATTTCAATTAATACAATCAAGTATTTTAACTTAAATAGATAATTAACTAAGATAATAACTTATCTGGTAGTATTTTTCATAAATTTAGTAATGAAAATAGATTGAATAACTATTTAAACACAAAAATTGAAACTACGAAGATTTTAACAAAGAAAATAAAATTACAAAGACTAAATTGAAACGACACTTAAATTATAGGGACTAAAAATACTTTGTTATTTATATAATAACGCATTATTTATAATATAGAATCAAAAGGGATAGGAGGAAAGGGTTGGGCAATTTCAGATGTACTGGTTCTTCCATTGAATGTCTAAATGATTGAGTTAGGTCTCCACTGCAGGTCATCGGATCAGACCCTTTCAAGGCGTCTTCTGCTTCTTAATTTCCTATAATTTATTACTACTGTCGTGTTCCTCTGAGCATGGAAAACTAGGAACGTCACTGGATGGAACAGATGATGTTCCTTTTTCTTCATAGGTTTCAGGATAGAAAAACGACCATTATATATTTATATTTATATTTTTGGACAATCAAGTGTGAAACTAAAAAAACGAATAAGTCAATTATTGAAGTCACATTTCTCTTTAAAAACGTATTTGGAACGTCTGTGTATTGACTATAAAGAGAAGGAAACAAATATCAGTAATTTTTGCATGAACCCTATCCTTTGTGACCCTCAATACCTGAATGCCATAGAAAATTAAAAGATTATTAGAAATCAAAGTATTTGTTTGTATATATAAATGATTTTGATTTATCTTATTTATTTATCATAATTTAGTATTTTATTTATTAATAAAATTAGTTTAAACTTTGATTTATGAGATCTTATACTTTAAGCAATTACTCAAAATTAATCCTCAAATTTTAAGATTTATTTCAATTTTGTTTATTTTTTGTCAATTTCCTCTTTTAAATTGTTCTATCTATAAATTTAATGAAAAATGTGAATGTCAATGTACGTACTTATAGTTTATAATTTTTTTTATTTGGCTAATTATTTTTATTGGACCAGCCATATATAAGGACGTGGTCAATTATTAATAATAGTCAAGTCAATTAGTTCAATATTTTTTGGGAAAATGACAAATCAATTATCGTATTTTACAATCAATGACAAGTCAATCACTAAACTATTTTTACTAATAAATTAACTACTGAACTATGAAAAAAAGTTGTCGCTAATATCATTGTCACATTTATCGTTAAACATTTTGATTTCGATCCGCGGCGGATCGTGTAGTAATATGTTGTGGGTTGACAATAATTCGCGGTAGATTACAACTGATCCGCCGCAGATTGAGCATGATCCACGGCAGATTGATAATGATCCGCCACTGATCGTCGAGCCTTGTTCTGCGTTCCCAGATTCAACAATTTAAGCAATCTGTGCATAACTAGCATTCACATATTCAAGCAAATTGAAACGCAGTCGATCAAAAAGAGATGCACAGATTCATGATTTTGACTGGTTGGCTTGGGGAAATGTTGCTAATTTTACAGTTCATACTAATCAATTTTCATTCATTATCAACAACCAAATTATCAATTCCATTACAACCATATCATGTGTATGTGCATTACAAACACAAACCAATTTATCAATTCAATTACAACCATATCGTGCATATGTGCATTACAGACGCAAACCAAATTACTAATTCCATTACAAGCATATAATGTGCATGTGCACTAAGACGCAAACCACATCAAACATTTGTATGGTTTCATGAGGAACATCCAACTGTCTACCTCGAATAAACTGTTGTATTCCATTATCAAATGTTCTATATTTGATGGATTTGTTGTGATTTGCATACAGGTATCGGATGCAAAACCGATGCTCTGCTTGCGGCTTTCTATCTTTCTTGAGCAAGTGTGAACGTCGTTATAGCACTCTATTTGAAATGTCATTTCACCTTGCATTTTTTAGGCGTGCATCCTTCTAGGCAGACAACCCTCAACTGATACTCCGGCGAGTTCACCGCGAACCACAAAATCCTTGGTGACGCTGGGTACAATCTAAGCTTTGTATTTCTGTTCATGATAGGTTTTTAAGTTTAAACTTCACATGCCCACACACATAACCCAGAAGAGTTCGTAGACTCATATGTTCTAAAAGTTGTTTCTAATCACTTACAAAATGTACTCCTTATCACCTCGAACAAAATTCGGACCACTTTAAATTATATGCGTCCAATTAGAGAATGCATTCATCCATTAGCGGACAATCTCAAGATGTCTTTCTAGTAGCACTTTAACACATTAATTTTTGTACTTTGTTCTTAGGAACAGTATTTGTAAATACTATATATTTTATAGATATCACTTTTTCATATAGAACATGGCTCTGATATCAAAAATTCTGTTACGACCCAAAAGGAACCCAAGACAGAATGGGGAACGACCTGACCCGAATGACCAAATCGCTCAACCCTTTTTCTCTTAAATTTTATTAATTAATAGCGGAAGACTTAAACTATTAGTTAATAGTCGGGGCCCAACAATATGGGCTTAACAAGTCCAACAAGTGATATCAGATAGCAAGTGATATAATCCAAAATGAAATAACTGTGTGAAAAATAAATTACGAATTACAGTCATTCAACTAAAGTATACCTCACAAAATATCTCTCAAGGGAGAATGCTAAAATAAATATAAAACTTCGCCGGATCTAAATGTAATTGACAACTGGAAATCCGATTGATAAAATTCTAAAAAGTGTCATTGGGTTGAGTTGACTAAACTCAATAGGAATTATGTTTTCAAAGAAAAATTAATTAAAATGATGTTTAAGTATGCATGAATTTAAAACTCACGTTTTATAAATTCCTTTCAGAAAAATGTGTACAAAAAGGCATGTGTATGAAATCACTAACTAATATGTGGTACGTAATTAAAATAAGTCATTGTTGTACAAATTAAAAATCACAGTGAAAATTGAGTCACTCACGGACTTCGGGCACACCATGCCATAGGCATATAACAGAATAAAGACGATACTCGGAGATTGCAAAAGCCAAATAATACCCTGATTAGGTTTAGGGATTCGAAACCCAAGGATACGACACATACAGTTGTCTTATTACCTATTTGCACTTTAGGGATTCGAATACAATGACATTTGAAAAATCTCCTATTACCCAATTCAATAACAAACAAACACATTCCGCACGGTAGAATGTGTGAAAATAAAATAAACCCCAAATTAGGTCGATCAAAGTTGATTCACACGACCAAGTTAATCCAGAAATATTTAAATGCATGCTTAATTGAAACATGTACAGTGAAAATAAAATATAATATAAAAAACTGATAGTCATGAAATGGACGCGTCGATTTAATATGAGATAAATCTCAAAATATTCACTTTTGAAAAGAATTATGCAATGTAGTACATAAAATAAACCTCTACCTCGAAGTTGGCTCACACTAACCAAAGCTCAAACGTCCAAAATCCACGATATTTTAGTAAGGTTTTGTACCTATCCAAAAATTAAGGTATTAAATTTTTGGGGTAACTTTTATAAATTAAAATGTTCAATTATTATTTAAAATTAATCCAAAATTAATTGAATTAAATTACTTAAAAAATTTAGGCCCAAACTAGAAGTGCATAGAGGCCCAAAATATAACTTGAAATATGGTCCAGGTAAGATCAAACGTGTGGCCTAAAACAAGTTTATAAGAGGGTCCAAAAACAGGCTTTAACAGATCCTATTTAAGCCTTGGACCACGGCCTAAGCAGAACCTGAGTTGTCCATTGCTCAATCCCAGACAGCAATTCAAGGTCCAAACAGGCCCAAGACACCAACTACAGATTTGTAGCTCACTGCGACGAGGATATCGCCTAAACAGAGTAGTTCGCGATCGGTAATGCCCAACGATTCGGACATCGTCGTCACTCGTGGTGGACGACTCGACCTTGGTCGGGATTTTTCCCATCTCGGCCCATCGTCCAACCAACCAAAGGCATGATCTTCATACACTGGGGCTCAGCTCTTTGCTGAGCCGCATGTTCCAACCTTCCATTGCCGACAAATTTCAGTAAGAACAATCGACGTATAACGTCTAGTTCACCAGTTCCCAACAATTGAAATCATCTAATCTCGAAAACCAAACAATAGTGAGTGATAATAGGAGTTTATTTTATGCACTGCATTGCATAATTCTTTTTAAAGTGAATATTTTGAAATTTATCTCATATTAAATCGACGCGTCCATTTTATGACCGTCATGTTTTTATATTATATTTTATTTTCATTGTACATGTTTCAATTAAGCATGCATTTAAATATTTCTGGATCAACTTGGTCATGCGAATCAAGTTTGATCAACCCGATTTGGAGTCTATTTTGTTTTCACACATTCTTCCGTGCGGAATGTGTTTGTTTGTTATTGAATTGAATAATAAGAGATTTTTCAAATGTCCTTGGGTTCGAATCCCTAAAGTGCAAATAGGTAATAGGACAACTGTATGCGTCGTATCCTTGGGTTGCAAATCCCTAAACCTCATCATGGTATTATTTGGCTTTTGCGATCGCTGAGCATCGCATTTATTCTGTTATATGCCTATGACATGGTGTGTCCGGAGTCTGTGAGTGGTTATATTTTTATTGAAATTTTTAATTTGTGCAATAATGACTTATTTTAATTATGTACCACATATTAGTGGGTGATTTCACAAACGTGCCTTTTTGACATCTTTTTCTAAAAGGAATTTATAAAATGTGATTTTTGAATTAATGAATGCTTAAACATCAATTTAATTAAATTTTTTTCTTTAAAAATATAATCTCTACTGAGTTTAGTCAACTCACCCCAAACAACACTTTTCAAGATTTTATTAGCCGATTTTCCAATTGCCGAGTTAAGATTTAGCCCCGACAAAGATTTTATTTTATTCTTGTACTGTAATAGTTTATACATAGATTGGGAGAATATTGTTCCTATATAATATAACGTGTTTTCGACGATGAACATTAGTCTCCAAATGAGAAAAATTATGACAGTTTGACTTATGAAGGCAAAGACAATATAAAATTCGTTGATTGTGCCATACATAGATTGGAAAAATATCGTTACTATCTAATATGTGACAATATTGTGGAAAAGACATTCATATTTATGAAGTGATAGGGAGTTGAAAGTGATAAAGCTTGAATTTAAAGAGAACTAGGAAGCTGAAATGACATATATACAGCTTGAATATAATAATTAATAACTATTAATTTAATACATAGATTCTGTATATTTTGAACTAACACGTAAAAATATTAGCCTCTATTTTTTTTCTGTCACGTTTCAAAAATCGAATCATTGAAAATCAAAATAAAATATAGAATTCAATATTTCAAACATGTTTGACAAATTCAAAGTATTCATCTTTGGTCCTAATGCTTTGTTTAATCATATCCCGTCCTTAATTACTTTCATAATCTGTTTCCCCCCCTTGAAAAATTGTTTACTTTTCGGAGAGAGATATGTAACACGCCGACAAATTTAAAATTACTTATATTAAAGTGAGACTTGATTTCAATGAGAGGTCGATCTAATTTACGATAATTTTTTTTGTTAAAGTCTTTATAGTTTTAATTTATTTTTAAATAATTCTGCAGTTTATTTTTAGAGAATAATAGAATAAGTACTGAACTATAAGATTAATGACAAATCAACTGTTAAATAATTTTTGCTATCAAATAAAATATTCAATTATGGAAAATGAACGAAACAAACATCGTTGTCATATTTTTTTTTTTTAAATATTTTCTTTCTGTTACAGAACGTTGTTTTTACGTGCGAAAAATATTATTAAAATAGAATTCAAGAAAGATAATTTTCTTCTGCGGAAAGTTATTTTTAACAAAAAAAAAAAATCATAATAACTTTTTTATTTGCACGTATATTTATATAAGTGAAAAATGTAGTTAGAATATCGAATTTTGTTTCGAGTCAGCTTTTAACTAAATCAATTTAAAAAAAAAAAATTATTTAACTTAAAATAACTAAATATATTTCGATTAATACAATTAAGTATTTTAACTTAAATAGATAATTAACTAAGATAATAACTATTGGTAATTTTTTTCGTAAATTTATTGAAAACAGATTGAAGAATTATTTAAACACAAAAAATGGAGCAACGAAGATCTTAATGAAGAAAATAAAATAACAAAGACTAAATTAAAACGATTTTTAAACGCCAGAAACTAAAAGTACATTGTTATTTATATAATAACACGTGATGCCTAACTAATGTAACATTCTTTGTTGGTATTCAACACATATATATCGTATCATATGAGCATACAATAACGAAATATGTCGAAGCGTGATTATTTGTCGACTGACTTACAATATTCGCGCATAAAAATATTATTCCAATGCTTAGGGAGATCGCACGAGTCTTCCCATATGTTAGCCTCTCGCATAAAATTGAAGAAAATAAGAATTATGTTATAGAATCAGAAGAGATAGGAAAGGGTTGGGCAATTTCAGATGTCCTGGTTTTTGATATCTTTGAAATGTTCTTCCATTGAATGTCTAAATGATTGAGTTTATGTCTCCACTGCAGTCATTGGATCTGGCCCTTTCAAGTCTTCTTCTTCTTCTTAAATTCCTATAATTTATTACTACTGTCGTGTTCCTCTGAGCCTGGAAAACTAGGAACGTCACTGGATGGAACCATGATGTTCATTTTTTCTTTCTAGGTTTCCAGACAGAAAACGACCATTATATATTATATTTATATTTTTGGGTAATCAAGTGTGAAACTAAATTTTAAATTATTTTTACTAATAAATTAAACTCTTAATTATAAAAAATAAATAAATCCATATTTTTTATTAAAAAAAATCTATTAATTGTTTGTGTATTGAATATAAAGAAAAACAAATGAATATCAGTAATTTCTACGTGAACTTTATCCTTAGTGACCCTAAATTTCTGAACACCTTCAAAAAATGAAAGAGTAGTAGAAATCAAAGTGTTTGTTTGTAGATGTAAAAGATTTTGATTTATTTTATCATTTTCGTAGTTTAACATTTTATTTGTTTGCAAAATTACTTCAAAGTTCTTAATAAATGAATAAGGCAAACATCACGATCACGTTTTCTGTTAAAAAACTTCTCTTGGATGTCCGCGTATTGACTTTAAATTTTAGCAGATGAATAACGGTAACTTTTTAGTAAACCCTAAATCTTTTGTGACCTGAAATCTCTTGACACCATTCAAGAGCAAAAACTGTAGTAAAAATCAAAGTGTTTGTTTTGTACGTAAATAATTTTGATTTACCTTTCATTTTTAATAGTTCAGTACTTTATTTATTACCAAAATTAGTTAAAAGTTTGATTTGTTATTGAGCCTTAGTTTAGAGTTTTTTTTTAGTTAATTACCTTATATATTTTTTTATAATTATATTATTAAAAGAATGTAAATTACCCATAAAACTTGTATTTTGATATTACTTGACTTCTATTTTTATAAATTTTAATTATAACCATTGTAATTAAGTTGAAATAATAATAAGGATAAAAATAAGCTATTAATCCTCAAAATTTAAGATTTGTTTCAATTTTGTGTATATTTTTTAATTTCTTTTTTTATTCAGTTCTATCTATAAATTTAATGAAAAATGTCAATGTCATGTACTTACTTACTTTAATAATTTTTTTTATTTGGTTAATAATTTTTTTATTATGAGGACTTAGTCAATTATTTATAATAGTCAAGTCAATTAGTTAAACGTTTTTTTTAAAATAAAAATGTGATTTTTTTGTTAATAAAAAATATTGACAAGAATAAAATAAAAATAAAAATGAGAACATGAAAACGTGACACATCATTAATATTATTAATGAAAATTAATCAAATAATTAGTGAAAAAAATAAAATTAACAAATAAAAATAAAAATAAACATTTTATTCTAATTAACAAATAATAAAATTAAGAAAAAATGACAAGTTAATCACCGTGGTTTGCGATCAATGACAAGTCAACTACTATCTTTTATTTTCTAACAAATTAACTACTGACGTATAGGAAAATGACAAAACCAACATCGTTGTCACGTTTACCGTTAACAAGCTGATGTGGAGCCGCGGTGGTTCGTAGACAAACTGTCGCAGCTCCGTGGCTACTTCAAAGTCACTTCTATATATAATATGTTTTACGAATTCAACATTTTTATTAGATTTTTAACCTCTTCAACTTCAAAAGACCATAACTTTGGCTACAAATGTCAAAATCGGCTGCAGAAGATATCAAATCGAAGCTCTCTCAGAGGTCTATCACTTGTCCTCGGGTTTACCCCATGATTCCCTTTTCTCGAGCCCAAAATCACTCGTTTAAGCCCTCAATTTTGCGATAAAATTTTTTTTAACAAGACAAACCGCCACGGTGTCCCAGGACACCGCTGCTGTTCAGGCCAAATTTCTTCGAGAACCACGGAGCCATGGCGGTTTGTCTACGAACCGTCGCGGCTTCACATCAGCTTGTTAATGGCAAATGTGACAGCGATGTTAACTTTGTCATTTTTGCATATGTCAATAGTTAATTTGTTAGAAAATAAAGTATAGTAGTTGACTTGTCATTGATCGCAAATCATGATGGTTAATTTGTCATTTTCCCTTATTTTATTTATGACCAAAATTAGTTCAAAATTTAATTTGTTATTGAGCCATAGTTTAGAGTTTTTTTTTTAAGTTAATTACCCTATATATTTTTTTATAATTATATTATTAAAAGAATATAAATTACCCATAAAACCTGTATTTTGATATTACTTGACTTCTATTTTTATAAATTTTAATTATAACCATTCTAATTGAGTTGAAATAATAATTAGGATAAAAATAGGCTATTAATCTTCAAAATTTAAGATTTGTTTCAATTTTGTGTATATTTTTCAATTTCTTTTTTAAGCAGTTCTATCTATACATTTAATAAATAGACATGCTATTCTATTATTATACAGGTGAGGTCGGGTCAGGTCACATTTAGCCGAAAGATTTGTTATTGGATTTGATTATCTTGCTATCACTCTGGATTTTGAGTGCACAGCTCAATATCCAGCATAATATTCGGTGAAGCTCTGACGCTGTGGCTCGATTCCCTGGCCTCATACGAGACAGAAAATATAAAGTATGAGAGTAATATTGGCTTATTACATTTAAGATGTAATAGTAGTATCCCTTTATACGTATAGGGAGAATATTCTAGAACTAAGGAGGTTATAGAATTAGTTACAATTTCTGACAACCAGATCTGATAATTTTCTAACGTTCCCCTGCAATCTCAAGATCCAAAACGCAGAGATTGTCACGACTAAGTTGAAACTTGGAAGTAGAAAGTGGTTTGGTGAGACCATCAGCTAGTTGTGTTGACGACAGCGTGAACTCTACTTTCAATTCACCAATTTTCACTTTATCTCGTACAAAATGAAAGTCAATATCGATATGCTTTGACTTTGAATGAAGCATGGGTTTGGAGGCTAAATATGTAGCACTAACATTGTCGCAGTAAATTGTTGGACATGAGGAAAGCTGAAAACCTATATCATGGAGCAATGACTTAATCCATAGGACTTCGGAAGCACCATTTGCAACATTACAATATTCGGCTTTCATGCTTGATCGTGAAACACCAAAATGTTTTGCAGAAGACCAAGAAATTAAATTCTTTCCAAGAAAGAGACAGAAACCACCAGTACTGTGGTGGTCATCTGGACACGCAGCCCAATCCGAATCTATAAAGCAACGCAGATCCAACAAAGAAGAAGGTTGAAACAAAAGAGAATAGGAGCGGGTACCCTTAAGGTAATGGAGTATCCCTTTTAAGCATTACTAATGGAGATCAGTAGGAGAATGCATATATTGACAGAGTTTATTGACAACAAACGCAATATCCGATCTTGTGAGAGTGCAATACTAAAGAGCGCCAACAATCTATCGAAAAAGAGTACCATCTGGGAAAGGGGTGCCAGCATGTTTGGATAGAAGAGATCCAACAACTATTGGAGTGGAAACTGAATTATAGTAAGACATTTGGGCTAGAGCCAGGAGGTCTGAGATATACTGAGATTGATTGAGGTGAAATCCTGAAGAAGACCGAATAATCTGTATACCCATAAAATAGTGAAGAGGACCCAAATCCCGTATAGCAAACTTCGAATGAAGAAACTGAAGAAGTTTATCAAGCAGAGAGGAGGAAGAACCAGTCAAGAGGATGTCATCAACATATACCAACATAACAATATTATCATAACCTTGACGATAAAGAAACATTGAGGTGTCAGCACGTGAGACGGAGAAGCCCCAATTGGCTTACGGGTACCAATAAAACCGTTTACAAGTTAACTATTAAATGGGGCGTTACCCTTTACTAATTCTAAGGTCATCAACCTTTGACTATTGAGGGTGTCACCCTAAATTTGACTATTGCGGAGAGTCACCCATTGATTGAACTTACAGGCATTCAATTGAGCCTATGAGTATTTCGGGTTGTCACCCTCATGTGATGAATTCTTAAGGAATCACAATTTACAATTTAGCATACTAGTTATTTTGTGCAATATTTAAATCCTCTAAAAACCCTAGGTGATTTAATACATATTATTAAAAAAAACAATCACACATATATGCAATAATATAAAGAGTAAGGGTAAGAGAGCGCACACGGTTTGTTTACGCGGTTCGGCAAACTCGCCTACGTCTGTGCTCCAAGTTCCACTTGGAGATACACTAAACAATTGGCTTACAGGTACCAATAAAACCGTTTACAAGTTAACTATTAAATGGGGCGTCACCCTTTACTAATTCTAAGGTCATCAACCTTTGACTATTGAGGGCGTCACCCTAAATTTGACTATTGCGGAGAGTCACTCATTGATTGAACTTACAGGCATTCAATTGAGCCTATGAGTATTTCGGGTTGTCACCCTCGTGTGATGAATTCTTAGGGAATCACCATTTACAATTTAGCATAATAATAATGAAATCGAAAATTAAAGCACAATCTATCTAATTCTAATTCTCCCAAATATAAATTGCAAGTTTATGGGTTGGGGAGAATTGGATTTACAATGCTCACAGTATGTAATATTCGGTATTGATTTCGGCAGGGCTTCGCCTTGAATATCCGATCGTTGTGGAGAGCTTGGAGTGTACTTGTATTTATAGACAAAGGACTTTCAGATCATCCTCATTCGTCCGAACTCGTTCGCATGTAACCATTGGAAAATATCTGTTGAAATCCATCCGTTGAAAATATAGTCTTTACGCAGAAATTTTGACTTTAGGACGCAGAGCTCTTCATCCGCACTCATCTGCACTCATCCGAATGTTCACTGTTCACCTCTTGAAGACGTAGATCCTCATCCTCACTCTCATCCGCACTCATCTGAAATTTCACTGTTCAGCCGTTTAGGACACAGATTCTCATTCGCACTCATCCACGCCTCATCCGAATTGCACCCTGAAAATTACAGATTCAAAGCGAACGTGTCCGAGCTCGTCCTCACTCGTTCGCACTCTTCCAAAACCACTCTAGACGCATTTTTTCATCATCAGCTCGTCTTAAACTTCACGGACACACTCCAAAGGAGGATTTAAACGACTCTTCTCATACGCAATGTCTTCCGCACTCGTCCGAATGAGCATATACTAGATTTGGGATGAATTTTCTCATCCGCAACTCGTCCTCACTTTACTCTAATTTCACCCATGAACTATACTGAGTTCCTAAAAGATATCAAACACTATATGGACTCAAGTAAACATGTTAGCACAATAATAATACCCATTTTTAGGTTATTTTCAATAAACACGGATATAAATATTATGATAAAACGATAAGAACAATATTAAAAAAATATAAAATACAACACAAATTACAACATATTGATTTATTAAATTAATCAACAATTTAGTCATCATCAAAATAAAACTTAGCCTAAAGAAGTTTATCAAGCAGGGAGGAGGAAGAACCAATCAAGAGGATGTCATCAACATATACCAACATAACAATAATATCAGAACCTTGACGATAGAGAAACATTGAGGTGTCAGCACGTGAGACGGAGAAGCCCCAAGAAACAAGAGCAGTTTGCAACTTATGGTACCACCAATGCGAAGCTTGTTTGAGCCCATACAAAGACTTGTGAAGCTTGCAGACAAAGGCAAGATGGGCAGAGTCAATGCAACCTAAGGGGGCTGTTGCATGTAGACATCCTCAATTAGATCGCCATGCAGGAAGACATTTGAAACATCCAATTGGCGAATATCCCACGCGTGAGAGAGAGCAAGAGAAATAGTCAACCGGATGGTTTGAGGCTTCACGACATGACTGAAAGTTTCATTGTAATCAATACCCACAGTTTGATCATAGCCTTTTGCAACCAGACAAGCTTTGAATCGATCATGAGAATCATCAGCATTGAATTTTCGTTTAAAAACCCATTTGTAGCCAATTATCTTTTGACCAGGAGGACATGACACAAGAGACCAAGTGTGATTGAGATGCAAGGCATTTATCTCCTATTGCATAGCATCTAACCAATGCGAGTGTTTTGAAGCCTGTAAAAAGGTATGAGGCTCAAGAGAATCAGCAGGGCCAGATGTATGATAGACCCAAGGCTTGAAAAGCCAGACTTGGAATGAGTGGTCATGGGGTAAACATTTGGGGCAGAGGGAGACAAGGAGACAAGTGCAATAATTGAGGGAATAGTGGGAGGAGAAGGTGATAGAGAAGGAGCCGAAGAGGAAGAGGAAGAACTAGAAAAAGGTGGAACAGAAGGGATAATGGAAGAGGAAAGATGAAAAAGAACAACAATATGAAAAGGTTCAGAGGAATGTTGTGAGGAGAGGGTAGTAGAGGAAGAAGAATCAGCAGAGAAAGGGAAGATGTCTTCATGAAACACAACATCACGTCTAATGTAGATGCGAGAAGAGAGAATGTCAAGGCACAAGTAACCTTTGTGAGAATTACTACAGCCAAGAAAAGCACAACGAGAGGACTGAGGCAGAAGCTTATTGGAACGATAAGGTTGAAGGCAGGGATAGCACAAACAGCCAAAGACACGAAGAAATGAGAAATCAGGAAGATGATGAAACAGACATTGATATGGGGACATATTATTTAAAACAAAGGTAGGAAGACAATTGATAAGATAGACAACCGTTGAAAAGGCATAAGGCCAAAACCAAAGTGGAACACAGGAATGGGATAAAAAAGGACAAACCAATTTCAACTATATGTCTGTTTTTCCGTTCAACTCAACCATTTTGAGCAGGAGTATATGGACAGGAAAGTCTATGACAGATGCCTTTAGAGGATAGAAAGGAATTAAGAGATCTGTATTCACCTCCCCAGTTAGATTGTAAGATTTTGATGGAGGTGTTAAATTGATTTAGAATGAACGTGTAAAACTGAATGAATCGAGAATGAACTTCATCTTTAGTTTTTAAGATATACAACCAAGTAAAGCGACTGTAGTCATCAATGAACAATAGGAAGTAGCGTGCACCATTGACAGATTTCTCTGGAGAAGGACCTTAGAGATATGAATGAATCAATTCAAAGGGAGACCAAGCGCGAGAAGAAGACTTATGAAAAGGTAAAGAGTGCGATTTACTAACGTCACAAGCATTACAATGAAAATGAGAAAGCGAAAAACAAGAAGTAGAACATAAGGGAAAAACACGCTTGAGACAGTTTAGATGAGGATGGCCCAGACGAAGATGCCACAGAATGGAAGGAACAGTAGAGGTAGTGTTGGGAGTAATGTGCCCAACAAACAAATGTAATTGAACAATTTTATAATATATGAATATGTTTATATTGATTGATATTATGTTAACATTTTAGATTATGTTTTATAAAATTCATTGAAAATTTCTTGGTTATTTATGCTAACTTTATATTAACATAAATATTGTATATATGTGGGATAAAATATAAAAAGTAATAACCAAAATATGTTCATGACTTATATTTGAAGTATGGAATCTTCAAATAGTTCATAATCATAAACATAATTTACCTCATTAAGAATGTATAGTCATATCCTGACTAAATATGTAGTGACATAAAATAAATATGTTTTATATAATATGATTATATAGAACTGGACCAGATAAAATTATATTGTTCTGATAATTTTCGTTAAATATAGAACAATTAATTTTATCATAATGATGGTCATATATGTAATATCCCGAATTTTATATTGGAATTTAAAAATAATAAATTGAAAAATAATTAGGATATTTGAATTAGTCGAATAAATTATCGGGATATTACTATAGACGCAAGTGTGATTGAATCGATTTTGGTTTAGTTCAGTTCGAAAATAATAATATGGTTTGGTTTCAATTAAAATGGAGAAAAAATAAATAATGAATTAATTTGAGATAATTAATGAGGGGAGAAATTAAATAAGTAGAAAGAGAGATTAATTGAATTAGTTAAATTAAAGAAAACTGATTAAATTAAAAAGAATAAAAGGAGAAGAAATTTAGAAGAAAAAACAAGAGGGGAAAGAAGTGAAGGAGACGGCAGATTGATGGGAAGTGGGAGAAGGAATAAATGGATAGGTGGAGATTAAGAATTAAAAATGAAATTAAAGAGAGGGAGATGAGGTGGCACGCAGCAGTTTGTGAAAAACTCCCTGCTTTCTTCTAGAGAGAGAGAGCGATTCGCGAAGAGAGGGAGGTCGAGAAGGAGCTCGGCATTCCGAGGCAAGCTCCGACAGCTTCTGTTCGGGAGCATTCCGAGCAGACGACGAGCGAGCGTTTGGTCGTCGGCGGCTGCGAGCGATCGAACATAGGGGCTATTGAACGTGGACGACAACAGGATCGCAACTGGGAGTCGTTCCGAAGAGGCAACGTAGTCTGGACAGTAGTGAAAAACCGAGGAACGTCCTCCTCCATCTCCTGACTCGGGTGAGTAGGGCAAAATGTCCTATTCTGTTCTGTCTAATTTCGATGATAGATTTCAGATTTAGGAAGGGATTTTTGGAATGTTGTTGTGTTATTCTTGCTTTGATTTTTCACTGAGGGTTGTAGTTTTGGCTGCTGTGTTAATGGGTTTCTCACGGACTGCCCTGTAATTGCTGCTGATTTACAGGGATGCATGTTTTGGTTCTAATACTGTTCTGGGTTGAATGATCTCTGCAATGTTCTGGTTGATGGAAAACTTCGATGACTGCCCTGTTTTTGCTACGGTTGTAACAGATGGCATTTGTTTCCTATTTTTGGATGTTGATGAATGTGGATATTGAAACGTACTGCAGCGTTGGTTTGCTCTTTTGACATTAATTAAATGTTTGGGCTCGGCTCTCTGTTCATTATTGTCGTGAAGGATAACATATGTTGGTTGGTATGCCTTGTGCTAAGTATGGGTTGTGGACTGTTTAGTGAATCGATAACATTATATTACAAAACAAAGGAGGGGTAACGGTATCAAGTAGTTGAAATTTTTTTTGACGAGATTAATGATTAAAGATCATTTATTTTGAAGGTATTGTGAAGGTTAAATTGGAGTGCTACACGCATCACGGATGCCAGGTAAGTGATACGCATGTGTTTTGGTCCTTAGGGCCCTACATCGCAAGAAATAGAAGATACATGTTTCGTTGTTTACAGTAGTTAATACCATGTTTCCATGTTTACAGTATTTAATAGCATATTTCGGTTGTTTCAATATTTAATAGCATGTTTCGGTGTTTACAGTTTTAAATAGCATGTTTCATTGTTATAATTTTTATAAGCATGTTTGATAAATTGTATGTTGGTTGCGCTATTAAATTCCTCTAGTAGAGAATGTATGCTTTCACGAGCATCATGCACCATAGTTTTCCAAAAGATACGAAAACGATTTCCATGCGTACTTTGAAAAAGAAACAAAGAAGAAACGAAACGCTTACGAAATGTTAAAAGGAAACAAAGAAGAAACGAAACGGTTATGAAACGTAAAGAAATGAACAGTAAAGTAAAGATAAAGAAACGGGGTCGTCTGGGGATGTGAGGTTCTCCTCGTTAAGTTTAAGTATCTCCAACACCTTTCAAGATAAAGTCAAGTAAAGAAAAAAATAAAGGCTTGGGCGGATTGTTTCCCCATGGTTAAATAATAAAGTAAAGTAAAGAAAAAGATAAAGGCTTGGGCGAATTGTTCCCCCATGGTTAAATAATAAAGTAAAGTAAAGAAAAAGATAAAGGCTTGGGCGAATTGTTCCCCATGGTTAAATAATAAAGTAAAGTAAAGAAAAAGATAAAGGGTTGGCACGTAACCCATAAATAGAGGTTTGGTGGACATGGTCCCCATGGTTAGAGGCTTTGGATGGATTAATCCCCCCAATGGTTGGGTTATGTTTCCAATGGTAACCAGTTAAGGCTTTGACATGTAACTCATAAATAGAGGCTTGATGGACATTGTCCTCATGATTAGAGGCTTTGGGTGGATTCGTTCCCCAATGGTTGAGTTACATCCCAATGTTAGACGGTTAAGGCTTTGGTGTTGAACTCAAACTCATAAATAGAGGCTTGGTGGACATGGTTCCCATAGTTAGAGGCTTTGGGTGGATTAGTCCCCCATTGGTTGAAGCTTGAGTTGAATGCCAAAGGCAGAATAATAAAGTTAAGATCAAGAAAACGGTAAAAGAAAATAAAAGAAAGAAAGAAAATAAATGAAAATAGAAAACGAAAAGAGATTTAAAGGTTGCATGACATGTGTATCATACATTTTATATCACTTACTGAGCCTTAGGCTCATTAGCTTGGTCTTGCGATATAGGTACACACATAGGAGAACAGGTTAAGAAGCTGTTGATGAAGGATTTGCACGCGCAGATCTTTTGGCTGGCTGGGCTAAAGAATTAAAGGGAATTTACTTGTAAAATGGTTGTAAATTATTTAATACTATTTAATGTTATATTTTAATTCCGCTACGTTTTCATAAAAATGATTTTATTACTTCTGTTAAAATTGATAAATGTTTTAAGTAAAGAGTTTTAATGATCAGGTTTTATAAAAGGAAAATACTCTGATGTTTTTATAAAAAGAAAAGTTTTAAATTTTACACGATTTTCAAAGTAAATAAAACCGGGTCGTTATAATATATGCGTGATCTTAATTCGTTATATTTAACAAACTCCTATTTTATTTTGATTTACTCGGTAAAGTTTTGTATGAGCTACGATTCGTATACCTTGTATATTGGGAGTGAATTAAAATGAATAGGTGGGAATGCTAATATCGATATAATAAAATCCATTTCTTTAGATTCCATTATTTGTTAGTTCAATGATCGAATAATTAGCGTGCAATTCATAATCGCTATGAATTAATTATTCAATCAAGAACTAATGGTAGTCAAGGATAAAGACGCAATATGAGAGGTTAACATATTATAAACCTAGCTCTTTTGAGAATTTAAATGGAGGGTTAATACATATGTAATGACTATATCAATGGACATTACTTTAAATAAATATACTCTATAGTTTTGATAGTGCAACTCTAAGTATATAGTGGAATTACTTTAGAGTTAATAATTATATTAATTAATATAAAGAGTTTATATTAATTAATGAAATATTATTGGAGCTTAAAACTATAGGTCCATTGGTTGCTTCATCTTCTATCATTATTCGAATAATAAAAAATGAACAAAGAAGATTAAATAATTAATTATTTAATACACTCAATGATAAGTTTATTATTTTGAAATAATTGAATTATTGATTATTCAATTAATTAAGACAAAATGACAAAAGTTGTCATAGTTAATATATTTGTTATATTTCATTAAATAAAACAATTGAATTATTGATTATTCAATTAATTAACAAATATAAAGTAATTTTTTAAAATAGTTTTTAAAATGGATTTTGTCAAATTTGAGTTAATGTCAAATTTGAGTTAATAGTGTCAAGTGTTGAGCTATAGTGACAAGACCTTTTGTTTGCCATAACATTTTTGTTATAAATGTATTATAACTTAAATGAGATATTAATGGATTTTTGTCATAATGCCAAGTGTTGAGCTATGATGACAAGACCTTTTGATTTCCATAACATTTTTATAAATGTATGAAATCAATTGTAACTTTAATGAGAAATTTGTAGTGTTTTTCTCTAAATGTCATCATGGCCATTATGGAGTAATACCACTATAAATAGAGGTCCAATTTCATTAAGTTATAAGGTTGAAATCTTTGAGATTAAGGAATCTATTTTGAGAGCAAAATTTGTGTCTTCCATGTTGGCTTTAGAGAAGTGTTTTCTAAATCTAAATAAATCGTCTCATGTGTTGAGAATACGATCTATAATAAATTGAGTGTTATCTTGTTTCGTTCATCACGCTCACACGTACTTATTCGAGGTGAGGAGGATTGGCGGAGAAGATCGAATGTTGATTATGTACCCGTGTGAAGTAAGTTACAAATGTAATATTCTTCATCTTTTAGATTAAATGTAAATAAAGATTTTTTAATACATATTATTATTAATATGTTATAACAACGATCATTTTTATGTTCCTGTTAATATTGTTTTTCATGATACATAGGTTACGCATGTTACTATTGTTATGAACATCGATAATTCCGTCGTGTGAGAAAACCTAAAAACCAACAGGTAGAAGAAGCTAGAGCTGCAGAGAAGACGGACAAAGGAGCAGTAACAGAGTAGAGACCATTATCAACCTGACCTCGAAGAAGAATCTCCTTCGAACAGCAATCCTTGACAAAAAAGTAGAGAAGATGAAACTCAGCAAAAACATTATTATCATAACATAAACGACTAACGCTAATTAGCTTAGTACTCATTGAAGGAGTGTGAAACACATTTAAGAGTTGCAGGTTTTGTGATGGTAAAGAAAGTACCGAATTACCGATGGCAGAGATAGGAAGAGACGTACCATTGGTTGCAGAGACTTGGTTAGACCCATTGTACACACTAGAAGGCTGAAGGTTAGAAGATTGAGGTGTAAGGCCCCAGAATCCAAAAGGCACGTGGACGGCAGGGATGCAACATTAGGGTTGTCCGAAGGAGCTTGAAAGGATGGCTGAGGGGGAGAAGCTACAACATGGAAGGAGTGGGGAGAGGGAGGGCGATAGGAGGTGTTCAACCGATGATAACAGTAGGCAGCGATGTGGCCGATTTTCTAACAGATTTGGCATTTTGGTCGGCCGGTAGAAGTTTTGCCAAGTCGCCAAGTTCCAGGCAGAGGAGGAGAGAACTGAGGCTTACCAAGGATGTCATTGTACGAAGGAGCCAGGGAAGAAGGTTAAGACTAAGGATAAGAGGGGTAAAAAGGAGGCTGCGGCGATCGATTTTGTTGCAGACAAGTAGCATGAGCCTGAAAAGACAGCATGGAAGTAGAGTTTTGCTTATCCAGACGATAATTGAAGCTGAGCAATAAGCTGTGAATATCTTCAAAGGATGGAGGATCAGAACGACTAGTTATAGAGGTAACCAGAGAGTTGTATTCACTTCCTAAACCGTCAAGCATATAAAGTAGGTGGTCTTTAAGAGAAGCAGGTTCTCCAATGGCTCGCAAGGTATTGCAAATTGAAGTAACTTTCTGGATGTACTCTGAAGCAGTGCGACCATCTTTAGAAATGTTGTGCAGCTAACCGCGACGTTCATTAAGACAAGCAAGAGAAGTAGAAGAAAAGAGTCTAGCAAGAGCGCTCCAAACCTCAAAGCAGTAGAATAGCAGACTATTTGAGAGAGCAAGGACTCTGAGAGGGAAGCATAAAGCCAACTGAGAAGAAGCTTGTCGTATCGCTGCCAAACAGTGTATTGTGGATTAGGCTGAAGACGAGAAGCATCAAGGAAAGGGGGAGGAGAGACCGAGGAGACATCGAGAAAGGGTTCAAGACCATTTGCAATTACGACATTAAGAATTTGGTTTTTCCAGATAAGATAGTTGGTTGAGTCAAGCTTCACTAGGAGAGATTGATTTACTGCAGGAAGAGAGGGAAGAGAAGGAGTATGCAGAGAGGCAGGAGAGGAAGTAGTGCTGGAAGAGGCCATCAAAAAATAAAATAAGCGCCCTGATACCAAAAGCAGGAGAGTAACATTGACTTATTACATTTATGATGTAATAGTAGTATCTCTTTCTTTATATGTACAGGGAGAATATTCTAGACGTAAGAAGGTTATAGAATTAGTTACAATTTCTGGAAACCAGATTTGATAATATTCTAACAATACGAAATTCTTTCTTGCTCTATGAAGAACTGAACATTCCCTTCCTCACTGATTGATTGGTCTGATGGAGTTCGGGTGAAATTGTGAGGCCACCTCAAAACCTGGTCCTCCATTACCGGAGCTAATTCCCCTTCCTTCGTTTATATCCTTATTTTTGAATGTATGAGAGGTGGGATCCCGCTGGTTGTATAGTCTTAATACTGTTTTGATTCTACTCCAAATCGACGTATTTGGGTCCGCTCGGAGGAGAAGGTCCCTTTGCTTGTAAAGAAAATTTAGGGCGCTTGAAATTAGGACTGACGCTGAAGCCATGCCAGCAATGAGAAAAAGACCCCAAAAGCTACTGAGATTGAGGCTCGTTGAAGTAGGATCGAGACTGGAAGATGAGCAGGAGGTCTCTTGGCCAAACCATTTCTGTTCGATCAGTTTCATCTCGTCTCCCTCTGTTACGCTCAGTATTTGCCTTGATATATCAGCCACAAGTGGGGAGCCTTGAGGAAATACCTGTAATTGATGATCATAGCAAATTCAATCAAGCTCGAACACAATAACAGAATTGTAGAGAGAGTTCGAGAGGAGATTGGACTTACAAATCCGAACCCGTCTGCTTTATAAGAAGGATTACCGGTGGTGTATTTTGAGCAGTATTTGGAGAGAAAAAGCTTCATGTAAGGAATTTCGTCAAACGCTGCTGCAATGCCGCCATTAGCGCTTCCTTTGGAGAGTAGGTCATCTAATTCTTCTGAACTATCATAGGGTACAAGCTTGTCATGGTCAAATTCTAAGGAAATCAGAATTCCCCGAACAAAAGAAGCATCTGGGTAGCCGACTCTTTCCTTGTTCTTCAAAAGCTGATCCACATCATTTACAGTAGGTTGTAGCTGTTGGACGAGAAGCGAGGTTAAACTGGCAGTGTAGCTCTGGGTCAGAATAAGCACGACGAAGAACCATATCACCACCACAAATCTAGTGAAATTGCTAACCACTCTCTCCCCTGCAAATCCAGTTCTAAAGGGTCAAAAACGAAACGAAAAGACTCCATTATTGACCTTTTCACCTCAGAAACGAACTTACTGTGCGCAAAAACCATGGTGGAGAAGGAGAACCAGAGACTAGTGCCCAGCTGATGAGTCCACGGCCCCCTGAAATCTTCATTTATTCTGTGCTCTAAAACCCAAACGACGAAGCCAATGAAGATGAAGAAGCAACCACTTGTCATCCAAAGATCCAACGACAGAGGCTGCAAGAACACCCATGCGTTCTTCTTCGAGTTGTCTATCAGGGGCACCACCATTATCACTCCTGATTCTGTGAATGGTAACGTAAAATCTACGAACCGAGATCTATTCCAAGTGATCGTCACGTCCCCCACTACTGCGTCGAAGTTCTGTCCATCCAGAAAACACAATTATCACTAAACTCAACAAGATTTGGTGAAACAAATAAACGAAAGAATACCAACCCCGAGTTTGACTTGGTAGATCATTTCATCGTATGCAAAATTAGGGCTGGGGTTATAGGGGATGAAGTCAGGAACAATGGCGTAAGGCAGCTTCTTAATAACTGCATTGAAGATGTCTATGCAGTAGCCTGTGACAATTGTGGCATTTGAGATGGAATCATTTGTTATTATCACAAATCCGCCGAATGCGATATTATTGTAAGGAACTCCTACTCTCAGTTTCTTCCCATTTATTGCAATCTCCCATCCCTTTGGAGTTGAAGTAGAATCTCCTGGCCATAGGATTGTCCCTAGAGTTGCTCCAGCTCCAGCCGAAGAAGATGAAATCAAATATCTTGAGAGACCAGTTTTGGGCGTCCAATATCCAATGGTTCTCCCTGTAAAACCATTTATATTCACTATTTCAAAAGTTGTAGACTGCAATTGGCCGTCCTTCAGGCTAAAATTCCCGCTCAGTCCTGTAAATGCTGTGTTGGACAGCTCGTCGCGAATTCTAGGGCCGTTCAGAGAAATCCCAAAAGTGTCAAGATCAGTTCTATTGGTTGAGCTATTGGATTTTTGATAGCTAAGGTTTGACGTCGAAAGGGCTGCCTCGACAGCCATGGCTAATGCCCAAGCCGCATCATAACTCCAGAATCCAAAAACATTCAGTTGAGCATCAAGATCGGTCGGATTATCCTGCCGAAACTTCCTTTTCCATCTCACTTTGAAATCAACTAGCTTGTCCGATCTCGGAACATAAGTCCTCACGCCCAGCACCCCTTGCATCGAATGAAAAATCGATTCATCTATTTGAGTCAAAAGATCAGCGATCGAATCGGTCATGATCCAAACATAGCCTTCGCTCATCATCCCAATATCTTTTGCCATTTTAAAGATGGTCGAAGCCAGACTAGGTAGGAGATGGATAACAAAAACTCTAGTCTGCATGGTCATCAGCTTGTACAGCTCCGCTGCAATTTGATCATTAGTGGGTGACGAAGGAATAGCACTTCTATAAGGCATGTGAGCGTCAATGCCCTGTAATGCATCAGCTAAGTAGGGTACAATTCCCTGCCCAAACTCATTATCTACGTAGATTGGCACCACTTCTCTCCACCCAAAATGTTGGATAATTGAACAAATGACTTGAATTTGAGTAGAGTCTTGTTGCGCGATGCGGAAAAAATACGAGCTCTGAAGAGATGTTAGCATGGGGCTCATGGCTGAAAATGAAATAATAGGAACCTGAGATTTAGTTCCGAGTTCAATTATAAAGGTAGCCCGCACCGAACTCACTGATCCGATTATAGCTTCCACCTTTGTGTTCTTAATAAGGTCCAAGCCTGATCAATGGGAGAGAAAGAACGAGAAATTAGTTGCTTGGATTTCAGCCATTAATAAAGAAGTAAAATGGAACTATGTAACAGTAAATATTTTTTGAAAATTCAATCTATTGAAAGTCCGTTCATGGTCTTATCGTGTTCATGTGGTGACAAAACGAATTCATGTGGTGACAAAACGAACAGAAACAGCTAATTAAATCATCTTTTTTATATACTTTAAAAAATTCAAAGTTTGACTTGTTTATGAACACTGTACACGTCGATAACGTAACACTATTCGTCATAAGAAGTCAACTGTCTTGAGAGATGAAAGAGCCTGATATGAGTACTAGGGCTTTTGAGATGAAAGAGCCTGATATGAGTACTAGGGCTTTTGAGATGAAATGTACAGATGAACCACCATGGCCGATGGGTGCCCTTTTACGACTTGAAACACCTAGTTATGGAGGGAAAAACTGGACAAACCCGAACTTGTAGTTTAGAGAGAGAGAGAGAAGAGAGAGAAAATGGATAATGAAGAAGGAAGAACCTGCAGCTGCAGCTTCAACAACGTCTTCCATGGAGTCTCTGGTATTAAGTACGAGCCTGGTCTTGTAACCACCGTGGGAGGAATAGAAGTCGGAGAGAGCAATATCGATACAGCTCAGAGCCATCTTCCCAACTTCTGCATCTAAATCAAGCACCAACCCCACATTCACCGGCGTCGTCGCGTTCTGCGACTCTGCCGACAAAAACCCAGAAAGAAAAACGACCAAAACAGCCCAACAAACAAAAGGATTCATCTTCCCCATCTATGAACATCAACAAAAATCTCTCTCTAAACTCACAATTCACAGCAAAATGGAAGGTAGAGAGATAGAGAGACCTGTTACTCACAATTCACAGCAAAATGGAAGGTAGAGAGAGAGAGAGAGAGAGACTAAACTGGTATGAAATGGTCTGAAGCAAATAAGAAAAATGTATGAACTGAGCATTCGTAAATATTGAATTGAAAGTTGCTATTTGTAAGCGAGTCGAGAGAACAAGGAAGCTTATACTTTATAATAATTGACAATTAACCACTAATTTTTTTTACTAACAATTAACCATTGAATTATTAAAAAAAGTCGCTACTAACATCGTTGTCATGTTTATCGTTAAATGCTTTAATTTTCAGCCTCGGCCGCTCGTCTATTAATCTGCCGCAGCTTAATATTTTTTAAAAAATTACATTGTAATATTGATGGTCTGTCTCGGATCATATACGATTACCGCGGGTTAACAATACACAACATCAGTTTAATACCAAGCCGCTGCGGGATGACTATAAACAGCAACAGATTAATACTGATCCGCCGCGGTTCATCGTGCCTCTTTCTTTGTTCCTCTGCTCTACTAAATAACACTCAATCATGTGCTCCAACAATTTCACTGCGAACCATGATATGTTCGGCGAACATTCGCACTCTCACACCTTCGTTCAACATCGTGTAATCAATCCCAATGGATTCTCGCACAAAGAAAATGATGTTTAAACAAAGGATGGTCTGTCGCAAACTCACCCGCAACCATATGTAGAAACGACGGACTCTGCCCGTGAACGCCGTCTGCTTGCAACTGACCTCGTAGGTCAGTTTCACTAGATTGTACCAGCCATGATGCAAGTTGAAGCACCCGCAGCGAAAGGAGCAACCTCTGGGTTGCAAGATGGAGCACTCGCGACGAAAGCAACACCCACTGCGGTGCAAGCTGGAGCATCCGGGGTGGGTGAAGATGGAGGAGTTGAGGTTAAATGACAACCTCAACCTTATCCGCAGCCTCAACAACGACCGGTAGGGGATGCACTAGTCAGTTTCCAACTCGTTGCAGCGGGTTTCCACTCCCCACTCTTCAGGACAACCTACGCGAAGGAACGGTATGAAGCTGATATTAAACACTGTTCAATTATTGTTTTTAGAAGAGTAGACTTCGAGTCCTTGGCTGAGTTGAAAATTGAACAATTGTTTGAGGGAGCTGGCTTAGCCGGTTTGTGCCGATTGGTTGGAAGTTATTATGAGAGGATTGTGAAGCTATTTTATGCAAATTTGGAACTGTTCACCTGATTATTAGAGGTCTGGACTTATATTTTTTTTTCCCGCATTTCTTGCCCTTATAGCAAGGCTGAGTGTGATGTTGACGTTAAAGTCTTTCCTGACTGTCTCAATTATGGAAGAAATGTCTCAGTCGGCCTGACTTTTAAATATGTCCAAGTAATGTGCTGCCACCCATTTGGCAGAGGCATGACGGCTTTCCATATTTCTTGAGCAAGTATGAACGTCGTTGTAGCACTTTAATTGAAAACTTCATTTTTACCTTGCATTTTTTAGGCACGCATCCACCATGTGTATCCTTCCTGACAGGCAGACCTCAACCGATGAACGTCACTGTGGGTGAATTTTATCTCGTACCCATTCTTCAACGCATGATCGAAAATTTCTTCTCTAATTTTATTCACTGAACTATACTTCTTGCCATGACCCATACAAGCAAATGTGCATTCTACTTGTGGTGGGAGTCTAGGCCTACTCTCAGCCATGTTCATTTCTTTGTCACTACTGGATTCGCATAATGAACAGAGCTCCTCATCATCCTCCTGATGTACAGTTGCCGAGACAGAATCCAACATTATAACAAGTTTGTCTCCAATCGCACGTACCTCACTGGCAAAAAATGTGGTCGTGTGCTCCACTTTAACTTAACTGTTAATAACAGATTCCTCAACACTCTGAAACACTATTTTGTGTTCAAAAAATGCTTCGAATTTTCCAAAATGCGATTCACTTCAGCTCTCAGAAATCTTTAGGGTTTGCTAATCGCTGACAAAATCTCTGAGAAAATCGCGATGAGTATACTATGAATTCGTACAAGGCGGATGAGGCACGATGAACTGTGGTGGATCAATATTAATCTGTCGTGGTTTATAGTCAACCTGCGGGGCCTTGATATTACACCGCATCAATTTATTATCAATTTGCGGCTGTTGTATATGATCTGCGGCCGGCAATCAATTATTTTTAAAATCTACTTACTGTATTCTTATATCTTCAAATCTTGGCTGATTCTCAATCCTATAATTTATTCATATTCTAGCAGGAGTTACGAGTTTAATTTAGGATAGATATCAATAGCAGTGAAAACCCCTCCGTTAAAATCTGTTATCTCTCCCCCTCTCGCTCTGGTTTCGCCATTGATGGCCATATTCTTGAAAGAAGAATCAACAATGGCGTGGTGCTCGCACTGCTGGAGCATCAGTCAAGGCGACTTCCAATAAGTACTCTACTGTAATCATGACTAGCTTGTTTTTGGAATGCAAGTGCTGTTTGGCTTGTGGGAAAATTCTAGGACAGATTTTTCTGGGAAAATTCTGGGACAGATTTTTTTGGGAAAATTCATCAGAGAAGGAAGACAACTCTTCCAGCTCTAACAGTAATCACATTGAAGATCTTGCCTAATTTTCTAGCGCAGTACATTGCCACGGACACTGAAGAACGATTTTAAATCCAATTTTTGGAAGTTCCGACAATCAAAGTTGCAGTGGAGTACAATTTCAGCTCCCAGTTCAGAACTTTCTCCACCGGAGAACCCATACACACCTTCAGCTTCAATTCAACCTGCAGAAAGTTTTGCCAACTTCAATCTTCTCAACTATCGTAATGATTTCCATTGGAAAATGAGGCTCGGTTGTCTATTATACACTAAAAACAATGAAATTTTCTGGGAAACAAACGGAAAATGAAGTTTGAAAGGCAAATCGACGATGAGGGAATTCGAATCTACACCTGCGTTCAGTTGCAGAAACCTTCATCACGGCGACGGCAAGGCCGGAATTGAAGGTCTTCACTAGAGAAATCAACGGCCACGATAAATTAAAATTAAAATTTATTTTAAATAATTGAAGGTGTTAAATCTCTTAAGTCTAGAGTTGATATTGATATTTATCTTTTAACTTATTATACATAAATCAAACTTAAAATTGACATCAAAATAGGTTTTTTGAAAAAAAAAGTTAATTTCTTTGTTTTTAATTAAAATATTTATTCTCTTTATTGTAAAAAACAAATGATATAGAAATGAACAAATTGAGAAGTTATCACAGTTGGCCATACAAAGTCAATGACGACTTAATATTCTAGTGATTGTAAAAGTTCAACTCATATCAGTAGGGGTGCGTAATCTTATATCGCTTGATAGACGGAAAAGTAAATAGTTTATGAATAGAGTTATCATTATTACATAATACAATACGTTTTGGGTTTATAAAAATAACATAAAACTGTGCAGGTTTCAACTTACAGCGAATAATAATGTACTTGGAGGACTCGAGACTCTACAAATGGCATCAAAACTAAATCTCAATTAAAAATGTAGCGGACGAAGACGTCAGCCCCCAAGTGGGAAAAATTGTGGCAGTTCGACCTGTGAATACAAAAACGACTAAAGATTCTGTTAATTGTCATAACTCATTTTATACTAGTGAGGGTGAATAATCTTACATAGTTTGAAATAATAAAAACTAAAAAATTTATAAAAAAATTTAATTCATAACTAATATATCGTATTTTCCCACTTACCAATTAACGCGTAAAAAATTAGCCTCTATTTTCTCATAAGACTAAATAAAAAATCCAAGCATTGAAAATTAAAACAAAATGTAGAATTCAATATTTCTTTATGTTTGACAAATTCAAAGCATTCATTCTTTTCGGGGTGAGGGATGTGACACGAGGAAGGAATTAACATGATTTCAATTAGATGCTGTTCTAATTTAGATAGTTTTCTCATTAAAAAGTCTTTATAGTTTTAATTTATTTTTAAATAATTCTCGAGTTTATTTTTAAAAAAATTGACAAAATAATTACTAAACTATATAATTAATGATAAATCTATCGTTAAACAATTTTGTTAATAAATAAAAAAATTTATTTTAAATTATTAATTTTTGTTAACTAAATTATTTAACTTAAAATAACTAAATATATTTCAATTAATACAATTAAGTATTTTAACTTAAATAGATAATTAACTAAGATAATAACTCATCTAGTTGATTTTTTCATAAATTTAGTGATAAAAATAGATTGAATAACTATTTAAACACAAAAATTGAAACTACGAAGATCTTAACGAAGAAAATAAAATTACAAAGACTAAATTGAAATGACCCTTAAATTATAGGGACTAAAAATACTTTGTTATTTATATAATAACGCGTTATTCCTAATTGATGTAATATTCTTTATTAGTATTCAACACATATATATTGCATCATATGAGCATATAATAACGAATTAGGTCAAAACGTGATCATGTGTCTACTGAATTATGATATTCATGCATAGTTTATCAAAAGTTAATCCTCGGGTTCAATTTGCCTAAAAAAATATTTTTCAGATGCTTACGGAGATTGGCCGAGTCTTCCCATTTGTTAGCCTCTCGCGTAAAAATGAAGAGAATAAGAATTATGATGTAGAATCAAAAGAGATAGGAAAGGTTGGGCAATATGAGGTGTACTGGTTCTTCCATTGAATGTCTAAATGTTTGAGTTGTCTCCACTGCAGGTCATCGGATCAGACCCTTTAAAGTCGTCTTCTGCTTCTTAATTTCCTATAATTTATTACTACTGTCGTGTTCCTCTGAGCCTGGAAAACTAGGAACCTCACTGGATGGAACAGATGATGTTCCTTTTTCTTCATAGGTTTGGGACAGAAAACGACCATTATATATATTATATTTATATTTTTGGACAATCAAGTGTGAGGCTAAATAAACGAATAAGTCAACCATCAAACTCCCGTTCTTCTTTCAAAAAACGTCTTGCAAACGCTTACGTATTGACTATAAAGAGAACAAGACAAAAGCAAAATATTAGCAAAAATCAAACTATTTGCTTGAATATGAAAATAATTTTAATTTATCTTATTTATTTATCATAATTTAATATTTTATTTATTAATAAAATTAGTTTGAATTTCGATTTGTCAGTTGTCACTAATCATAATTTAAGCAGTTACTTAAAATTAATCCTCAAATTTTAAGATTTGTTTCAATTTTGTTTATTTTTTTCAATTTCTTATTTTAATCTGTTCTATCTATAAATTTAATTTAATGAAAAATGTAAATGTTTGTAAATACTTATAATTTATAATTTTTTTTATTTGGTTAATTATTTTTATTGGACCAACCATATATAAAGACTTGGTCAATTATTAATAATAGTCAAGTCAATTAGTTCAATATTTTTTGAGAAAATGACAAATTAATCATTGTACTTTGTGATCAATGATAAGTCAACTATTAAACTATTTTCACAGATAAATTAACTATTGAACTATAAAAAAAAGTTGTCGCTAATATTTTTGTCACGTTTACCGTTAAACGTTTTGATTTCGATCCGCGGCGGATCGTGTAGTAATCTTCTGTGGGTTGACAATAATTGGCGGTGGATTATTACTGATCCTTCACAAATTGATCATGATCCACGACAGATTGATAATGATCCAGCACTAATCGTCGAGCCTTGTTCTGCGTTCCCAGATTCAACAATTTAAGCAATATGTGCATAACTAGCCTTCACAAATTCAAGCAAATTGAAACGCAGTCGATCAAAAAGAGATGCGCATATTCATGATTTCGACTGGTTGGCTTGGGGATATGTTGCTAATTTTACAGTTTCATACTAATCAATTTCCATTCATCATCAACAGCCTAATTATCAATTCCATTACAACCATATCATGTGTATGTGCATTACAAACACAAATCAATTTATCAATTCAATTACAACCATATCGTGCATGTGTGCATTATAGACGCAAACCAAATTACCAATTCCATTACAAGAATATAATGTGCATGTGCACTAAGACGCAAACCACATCAAACATTTGTATGGTTTCCTGAGGAACATCCAACTGTCTACCTCAAATAAACTGCTGTATTCCATTATCAAATGTTCTATATTTGATGGATTTGCTGTGATTTGCATACAGGTATCAAATGCAAAACTGATTCTCCGCTTGCGGCTTTCTATCTTTCTTGAGCAAGTGTGAACGTCGTTATAGCACTTTATTTGAAACGTCATTTCACCTTGCATTTTTTAGGCGTGCATCTTCTTGGTAGATAGCCCTCAACCGATAGTTTGGCGAGTTCACCGCGAACCACAAAATCCTTGGCAATGCTGGGTACAATCTAAGCTTTGTATTTCTTTTCATGATAGGTTTTTAAGTTTAAACTTCATATGCCTACACATAACCCTAGAAGAGTTTGTAGACTCATATGTTCTAAAAGTTGTTTCTAATAACTTACAAAATGTACTCCTTATCACCTCGAACTAAATTTTGACCACTCCAAATTATCCGCTTCCAATTAGAGTATGCATTCATCCATTAGCGGACAATCTCAAGATGTATTTCTAGTAGCACTTTAACACATTAATTTTTATACTTTGTTCTTAGGAACAATATTTGTAAATACTATAAATTTTATAGATATCACTTTTCCATATGGAACCTGGCTCTGATACCAAAAAATTTTGTTACGACCCAAAAGGGACCAGAGACAGAATGGGTAACAACCCGACCCAAGGACCAAATCGCCCAACCCTTTTCCTCTTAAATTTTATTAATTAATAGCGGAAGACTTAAACTATTAGTTAATAGTCAGGGCCCAACATATATGGGCTTAACAGGTCCAACAAGTGATATCAGATAGCATGTGATATAATCCAAAATGAAATAACTGTGCGAAAAATAAATTACGAATTACAGTCATCCAACTAAAGTATACCTCACAAAATATCTCTCAAGGGAGAATGCTAAAATAAATATAAAACTTCGCCGGATCTAAATGTGATTGGCAACTGAAAATCCGATTGATAAAATCTTAAAACGTGTCATTGGGGTGAGTTGACTAAACTCAATAGGGATTATGTTTTCAAAGAAAAATTAATTGAAAGGGAAAATGACAAATTAACCATCATGGTTTGCGGTCAATGACAAGTCATCCACTATCCTTTATTTTCTAACAAATTAACCTCTGACGTATAGAAAAATGACAAAGTCAACATCGATGTCACGTTTGCCGTTAACGCTTTAATGACGAATAGCGGCGGTTTCCTGGGACGCCGCCGCGACGGTTTGCTGGGACGCCGCCTCGGTGTCCCAGGACACCGCGGTGGTTTCCTGAGGCGTCACTGCGGTGTCCCGGGACGCCGCGACAATTTGTCTTGTTAAAAAGTTTTGATCGCAAATTTGAGGGCTTAAATGCGTGATTTTGGGCTCTAGAGAGGGGATCATAGAGAAAACTTTATGATAAGTGATAGATCTCTGAGAGAGATTCGATTTGATACCTTTTGAAGTCGATTCTGACACTTGTAGCCAAAGTTATAGTCTTTTGAAGTTGAAGATATAAAAAATTTAATAAAAACATTGGATTCGTAAAACATATACATAGGGACTTTGAAGTAGTCATGAAACTCTCTGTTTTTCATGCATGGCTACTTCAAATCCCTATGTATATGTTTTTCGAATCCAATGTTTTTATTAGATTTTTTACCTCTTCAACTTTAAAAGACCATAACTTCGGCAACAGGTGTCAGAATCGGGTGCAGAAGGTATCAAATCGAAGCTCTCTCAGAGATCTTCAAGTCATTCTCAGCCCCAAAATCATTTGTCTACTCAATTTGGCCTTCTTTTCTTGGAACCGCCGCGGCTCCACATCAGCTTGTTAACAGCAAGCGTGACAGCGATGTTAGATTTGTCATTTTCCCATACGTCAGTGGTTACTTTGTTAGAAAATAAAGGAAAGTTGTTGACTTGTCATTGACCGCAAATCACGATGGTTAATTTGTTAGTTTCCCTAATTAAAATGTTGTTTAAGCATACATGAATTTAAAACTCACGTTTTATAAATTCCTTTTAGAAAAAGGTGTACAAAAAAGCATGTGTATGAAATCACCCATTAATATGTGGTACGTAATTAAAATAAGTCATTATTGTATAAATTAAAAATCACAGTGAAAATGGAGTCACTCACGGACTCCGGGCACACCATGCCATAGGTTTAGCGATACTCAAAGATAGCAAAAGCCAAATAATACCTTGATTAGGTTTAGGGATTCACAACTCAAAGATACGGCATATACAGTTGTCCTATTACCTATTTGCACTTTAGGGATTCGAATCCAATGACATTTGAAAAATCTCCTATTACCCAATTCAATAACAAACAAACACATTCCGCAAGGTAGAATGTGTGAAAACAAAATAGACCCCAAATCAGGTCGATCAAACTTAATTTGCACGACCAAGTTAATCCATAAATATTTAAATACATGCTTAATTGAAACGTGTACAGTGAAAATAAAATATAATATAAAAATCTGACGGTCATGAAATGAACACGTCGATTTAATATGAGATGAATCTCAAAATATTCACTTTTAAAAAGTATTATGCAATGCAGTGCATAAAATAAACCCCTACCTTGAAGTTGGCGCACACTGATCAAAGCTCAAACCTCCAAAATCCACGATATTTTAGTAAGGTTTTGTACCTATCCAAAAATTAAGGTATTAAATTTTTGGGGTAACTTTTATAAATTAAAATGTTCAATTATCATTTAAATTAATTCAAAATTAATTGAATTAAATTACTTTAAAAAATTTAGGCCCAAACTAGAAATGGATAGAGGCGCAAAATGTAACTTGAAATATGGTCAATATACGCTCAAACCTGTGGCCTAAAACAGGTTTATAAGAGGGTCCAAAAACAAGCCTTAATAGATCCTATTTAAGCCCTGGACCACGGCCCAAGCAGAATCTAAGTTGTCCATTGCTCAAGCCTAGACAACAATTCAAGGTCCAGACAGGCCCAAGACACCAACTACAGATTTGCAGCTCACTGCGACGAGGATATCGCCCAAGCAGAGTAGTTCGCAATTGGTGATGGCCAACGATTCAGACATCGTCGTCACTCGTGGTGGATGACTTGACCTTGGTCGGGATTTTTCCCATCTCGGCCCGTCGTCCAACCAACCGAAGGCATGATCTTCCTACACCGTGGCTCAGCTCTTTGCTGAGCCGCATGTTCTGACCTTCCATTGCCGACAAATTTCAGTAAGAACAATCGACTTATAACGTCTAGTTAACCAATTCCCAACAATCGAAATCATCCAATCCAGAAAACCAAACAATAGTGAGTGATAAAAATTCAATGTTTGAAAACCTCCGATACAAATTTTTCGTTTGTGAAGGCTTCAACTAACACTAGGATTACCAACATTTTGCCCTTCGAAATTGCAAGCCAAATCAATGCTTGATTTTTCTTCAAGAAGTTCCAACCAAAAATTTTACAATTTTTTAACCGAAAATTGAAAGCACAGTGGCAGGGGACAAAAGCTTACCGCAGTGATCAAGGGTCCAATTACATATTTAATTTCTTTCCCCAAAATAACCGGAGGTAGTGTTGTCCAGTGGAAAAACTTCACTGCGAGAAGGAGAAAGAGAGATGGGAGGTGAAAATGGAATTTGAGGTAGGCGTTTAAGAACTTGAAAGGAAAGGGGAGAAACAATCGGGAATCCCTGATTGTTCGCTGCCAGCGACCAGTAAGGGAGACGTTTTTTTTTAAATGGGAAGAGAAGAGCTTCAGCTTTTGATGAGGAAGAAAAGAAACTGGGAGGGAGTTCCCAATCTCCCGCAAGGGAATACGCAGCTCGGGGAGACGTTTTCCAAAAATGTCTCCCTCACTATTTAATTTAATTTTTTTTTATATATTTGGGCCATAAGTTTGGGTCAGATTTACAATAGTTTTTTCCATGATACCTGTATAGTTTTAATTTATTTTTAAATGATTCTCCAACTTATTTTTAGAGAAATTAACAAAATAACTTATGAACTATGAAATTAATGACAAGTCAACCACTAAACAATTTTTGCTAATAAATAAAACACTCAATTATAAAGAATGAATGAATTAAATATCACTGTCATATTTTTTGTTGCGAAAAGTGTGTCATTGGAATATAATTCAGAAAAACTATTAAAAGTCATCTTTAACAAAAAAAAAAAAATATAATGATTTTTTTATTTGCACGTATATTTATATAAGTGAAAAATGCAGTTAGAATATCAAATTTCGTTTCCAGACATTTTTTAACTAAATTAATTTTTTTAAAAAAATTATTTAACTTAAAATAACTAAATATATTTATTTTAATACAATTAAGTATTTTAACTTAAGTAGATAAATAACTGAGATAATAAATTATTGGTAGTTTTTTTCTTAAATTTAGTGATAATAGATTGAATAACTATTTAAACACAAAATTGGAACTTACGAAGATCTTAACGAAGAAAATAAAATTACAAATACTAAGTTAAATCAACTCTTAAATGCCATAAACTAAAAGTTCATTGTTATTTATATAATGTAAATTAAATTATATATTATATTTATACTTTTGGGTAATCGAAGTTAAAATTTAAATTATTTTCATTAATAAATTAAATTCTCAACTATAAAAAATAAATAAATCAAACATCGCAGTTACATTTTCTGTTAAAAAAAATCTATCAAATGTCCGCATATTGACTGTAAAGAGAAGCAAACGAATATCAATAAAATCTGCATGAACCTTACCTTTTGTGACCCTAAATCCCTGAACATCTTCTAAAAGAAAAGAAGTAGTAGAAATCAAAGTGTTTGTTTGTGGATGTAAATTATTTTGATTTATTTTATTCATTTTTTATAATTCAATATTTTTTTTGTTAGCAAAATTAGTTCAAAGTTCTTAGTAAATGAAGAAGTCAAATATCGCAGTCACGTTTTCTGTTAAAAAATATTTCTTGGATGTCCGCGTATTGACTTTAAATAGTAACAGACGAATAGCGGTAACTTTTGAGTAAACCTAAATCCTTTGTGACATAAAATCCCTTAACACCATTCAAGAGCGAAAAACGTAGCTAAAATCAAAGCGTTTGTTTTGTATGTAAATAATTTTGATTTACTTTGTTCATTTTTTATAGTTCATTATTTTATTTATTTGCAAAATTAGCTCAAAGTTCCATTTGTTATTAAGCCATAGTTTAGAGTTTTTTTTAGTTAATTACCTTATATATTTTTTATAATTATATTAGTAAAAGAATGTAAATTACCCATAAAACTTGTATTTTGATATTACTTGACTTCTATTTTTATAAATTTTAATTACAACCATTCTATTGAGTTGAAATAATAATTAGGATAAAAAAAGGCTATCAATCCTCAAAATTGAATAATTTGTTTCAATTTTGTGTATATTTTTCAATTATGTGTAAGAACTTGGTCAATTACTAATAATAACAAGTCAATTAGTTTAATTTTTGTAATAAAAATGAGATATTTTTTTGTTAATAAAAAATATTGACAAAAATAAAAATAAAAATAAAAATGAAAACAAGAAGACCTGACACATCATTAATTTTATCAAAAATAAAAATAAAAATAAAATTAACAAATAAACATGCTTTCTAATTAACAAATAATTATTTACAAACGATTTGATAATTACGATTTGTTTTTTGAAAAATAGACATGCTATTCTACTATCATACAGGTGATGTCGGGTTGGGTCGGGTCGGTTCGGGTCGGGTCGCATTTAGTCGAAAGATTTGATTATGTTGATATCTCTGGATTTTAAGTACACAGCTCAATCGCCGGCATAATATTCGAGGAAGCTCCGAAGCTGTGGCTCGATTCCCCGGCCTCATACGAAATTTTTTCTTGCTTTATGAAGAACCGAACATTCCCTTCCCTGCTGATTGAATGGTCTGATGGACTTCGAATGAAACTGAATTCTGGTGAGGCCACCTCAAAACCTGGTCCTCCATTACCGGGGCTAATTCCCCTTCCTTCGTTTATATCCTTATTTTTGAAAGCATGAGAGGTGAGATCCCTCTGGTTGTATTGTCTTAACACTATTTTGATTCTACTCCAGATCGACTCATTTGGATCCGTTCGGAGGAGAAGATGCCTTTGCTTGTAAAGAAAATTTATGGCGCTTGAAATTAGGACTAACGCTGAACCCACTCCAGCAATGAGAAAAAGGCCCCAAAAGCTACTGAGATTGAGGCTCGTTGAAGTACGATCGGGACTGGAAGATGAGCAGGAGGTCTCTTGGCCAAACCATTTCTCTTCTATCAGTTTCATCTCGTTTCCCTCTGTTACCCTCAGTATTTGCCTTGATATATCAGCCACAAGTGGGGAGCCTTGAGGAAATACCTGTAATTGACGATCATAGCAAATTCAATCAAGCTCCAACACAGTAACAGAATTGCAGAGAGAGCTCGAGAGGAGATTGGCCTTACAAATCCGAACCCGTCTGCTTTATAAGAAGGATGACCGGTGGTATATTTTGAGCAGTATTTGGAAAGAAAAAGCTTCATGTAAGGAATTTCGTCAAACGCTGCTGCAATGCCGCCATTAGCGCTTCCTTTGGAGAGTAGGTCATCTAATTCTTCTGGACTACCATAGGCTACAAGCTTGTCAGGGTCAAATTTTAAGGAAATCAGAATTCCCCGGACAAAAGAAGTATCTGGGTAGCCGACTCTTTCCTTCTTCTTCAAAAGCTGATCCACATCATTTACAGTAGGTTGTAGCTGTTGGACGAGAAGCGAGGTTAAACTGGCAGTGTAGCTCTGGGTCAGAATAAGCACGACGAAGAACCATATCACCACCACGAATCTAGCGAAATTGCTAACCACTCTCTCCCCTGCAAATCCAGTTCTAAAGGGTCAAAAACAAAACGAGAAGACTCCATGATTGACCTTTTCACCTCAGAAACGAACTTACTGTGCGCAAAAACCATGGTGGAGAAGGAGAACCAGAGACTAGTGCCCAGCTGATGAGTCCAGGGCCCCCTGAAATCTTCATTTATTCTGTGCTCTAAAACCCAAACGACGAAGCCAATGAAGATGAAGAAGCAACCACTTGTCATCCAAAGATCCAACGACAGAGGCTGCAAGAACACCGATGCGTTCTTCTTCGAGTTGTCTATCAGGGGCACCACCATTATCGCTCCTGATTCTGTGAATGGTAACGTAAAATCTACGAACCGAGATCTATTCCAAGTGATCGTCACATCCCCCACTACTGCGTCGAAGTTCTGTCGATCCAGAAAACACAATTATCACTAAACTCAACAAGATTTGGTGAAACAAATAAACGAAAGAATACCAACCTCGAGTTTGACTTGGTAGATCATTTCATCGTATGCAAAATAGGGCTGGGGTTATAGGGGATGAAGTCAGGAACAATGGCGTAAGGCAGCTTCTTAATAACTGCATTGAAGATGTCTATGCAGTAGCCTGTGACAATTGTGGCATTTGAGATGGAATCATTTGTTATTATCACAAATCCGCCGAATGCGATATTATTGTAAGGAACTCCTACTCTCAGTTTCTTCCCATTTGTTGGAATCTCCCATCCCTTTGGAGTTGAAGTAGAATCTCCGGGCCATAGGATTGTCCCTAGAGTTGCTCCAGCCGAAGGAGATGAACTCAAATTTCTTGAGAGACCAGTCTTGGGCGTCCAATATCCAATGGTTCTCCCTGTAAGACCATTTATATTCACTATTTCAAAAGTTGTAGACTGCAATTGGCCGTCCTCCAGGCTAAAATTCCCGCTAAGTCCTGTAAATGCCGTGTTGGACAGCTCGTCGCGAATTCTGGGGCCGTTCAAAGAAACCCCAAAAGTGTCGAGATCAGTTCTATTGGTTGAGCTATTGGATTTTTGATAGCCAAGGTTTGACGTCGAAAGGGCTGCCTCGACAGCCATGGCTAATGCCCAAGCAGCATCATAACTCCACAGTCCAAAAACATTCAGTTGAGCATCAAGATCGGTCGGATTATCCTGCCAAAACTTCCTTTTCCATCTCACTTGGAAATCATCTTCCTCGACCGATTTCGGAACATAAGTCTTCACGCCCAGCACCCCTTGCATCGAATCGAAAACCGACTGGTCTATTTGAGTCAAAAGATCAGCGATGGAATCGGTCATGATCCAAACATAGCCTTGGCTCATCATCCCAATATCTTTTGCCATTTTAAAAATCGTCGAAGCCAGACTAGGTAGGAGATGGATAACAAAAACTCTAGTCTGCATGGTCATCAACTTGTACAGCTCTGCTGCAATTTGATCATTTGAGGGCGACGAAGGAATAGCACTTCTATAAGGCATGTGAGCGTCAATGCCCTGTGAGGCATGGGCCAAGTAGGGTACAATTCCCTGCCCAAACTCATTATCTACGTAGATTGGCACTTCTCTCCACCCAAAATTTTGGATAATTGAACAAATGGCTTGAATTTGAGAAGAGTCATTTTGCGCGATGCGGAAAAAATACGAGCTCCGAAGAGATGTTAGTTCGTGGCCAAAAATGAAACAACTGGGACTTGAGCTTTAGTTCCGAGTTCAATCAAGAAGGCAGCCTGCATCGAACTCACGGGTCCTATTATAGCTTCCACCTTCGCATTCTTAATTAGGTCCAAGCCTGATTGGAGGGAGAGAGAGAATGAGAAATTAGTCGCCTGGAATTCATCCGTTATTAAAGAAGAAAAATTGAACTATGTAATAGTAAATATTTTCTGAAAATTCAATCTATTTTCTTAATTGTGTTCATGTGGTGACAAAACGACCAGAAACAGCTAATTAAATCATCTTTTTTTATACTTTTAAAAATTTAGAGTTTGACTTGTTTATGGACACTGTACAAGTCGATAACGTAAGACTATTCGTCATACGAAGTCAACTGTCTTGAAAGATGGAAGAGTCTGATATGAGTACTAGGGATTTTGAGATGGAATGTACAGATGAACCACCATGGCCGATGGGTGCCCTTTTACGACTTGAAACACCTAGTTATGGAGGGAAAAACTGGACAAACCCGAACTTAGAGTCTAGAGAGAGAGAGAAGAGAGAGAAAATGGATAATGAAGAAGAAAGAACCTGCAGCTGCAGCTTCAACAACGTCTTCCATGGAGTCTCTGGTATTAAGTACGAGCCTGGTCTTGTAACCACCGTGGGAGGAATAGAAATCGGAGAGAGCAATATCGATACAGCTCAGAGCCATCTTCCCAACTTCTGCATCTAAATCAAGCACCAACCCCACATTCACCGGCGTCGTCGCGTTCTGCGACTCTGCCGACAAAAACCCAGAAAGAAAAACGACCAAAACCGCCCAACAAACAAAAGGATTCATCTTCCCCATCTATGAACATCAACAAAAGTCTCTCTCTAAACTCACAATTCACAGCAAAATGGAAGGTAGAGAGAGAGAGAGTCTAACTGGTATGAAATGGTCTAAAGCAAATAAGAAAAATGTATGAACTGAGCATTCGTAAATATTGAACTCAAAGTAACTATTTGTAGCGAGTCGAGAGAACAAGAAGCTTATATTTGACTTGCCGTCGTATAAAGGGAAACAAACCACTTTATAATTATTATTATCGACAAGTCCATCACAAAATTTTTTTCTTAATAAATTAATAACTGAAATTATAAAAAAAATATCACCGCTAATATCATTGTCACGTTTGTCATTATATACTTCAATTTCCAACATCGCCGGCTTATCTACCAATCTACCGCGGCTTAATATTTTTTAAAAAATTACCTTATAATATTGATGAGCCGTTGCAGATCATATACGATCACCGTAGGTTGACAATAAAGCGTGGTTATTTAATACCAAGCTGCCGCGTGATGATTATAAACTGCAACGGATTAATACTGATCCGCCGAGGTTCATCGTGACTCGTTCTTTGTTCCTCTGCTCTACTATATAACACTCGATTGTGCGCTCCAATGATTTTACCGCAAACCACGATATCCTCGGCGAATATTCGCACTCTCACACCTTCGTTCAACACTGTGTAATTGATACCATTGGATTCCCGTGCAAATAAAATGATGCTTAAGCGAAAGGATGGTCTGTCGCAAACTCACCCTCAACCACAGGCAGAAACGACGGACTGTGCCCGTGAACGCCGTCGGCTTGCAACTAACCTCATCGGTCAGTTTCACTGAACTGTACTAGCCACGGTGCAAGTTGGAGCACCCGCTGTGAATGGAGCAACCTCTGTGTTGCAAGATGGAGCGCCCGCGACAAAAGCAACACCCGCCGCGGTGCAAGCTGGAGCATCCGCGGCTGGTGAAGATGGAGGAGCTGAGGTTAAAGCACAACCTCAACCTTATCCGTAGCCTCAACAACGACCGACAGGAGGTGCACAGTGCACTAGTCCGTTTCCAACCCGTTGTAGCGGGTTTCCACTCCCCACTATTCATGACAGCCTACGCGAAGGAATGGTATAAAGCTGATGTTAAACAACGTTCAATTATTGTTTCTAGAAGATTAGACTTTGAATCCTTCGCTGAGTTGAAAATTGAACAATTGTTTGAGGAAGCACGCTTAGTCAGTTTGTTCCGATCGGGTGGAAGTTACATTGAGAGAATTGTGAAGCTGTTTTATGCAAATTTGGAACTGTCCACCCAACCATTAGATGTCTGAACTTATATGTTTGGACAGGAGTTAAGGGTAACTCCCAACGATCTTAACGTGATGCTTGGATGTACGATGGAGGGACCAAGCGATCACTATTGTCACGTGTCTCATGAGCCACCTTTCATCAGGCGAGGAGAATGGCTGGTAGTGCTTAGATTGTTGCACCGGGATCTTGAGATTGGCCCGTACAAGAAGCCAAAGTTTAGTGAGCTAAATGTCATAGCCCGAGTGATCCAAATCATCATGACGCACACCATTTTGCCTCGGAATGGACATCGAGATCATGTTAGCTGCATGGATCTCTATTTGCTTGAGAAGGTGTTCAGCAAGAAAAAATTGGACATCAGATATGTTATTTTGAGTCATATGCACGAGGTGTTGAACAACCCAGCCAAGAGTCTGCTATTCAATTGGTTCATTTAGAGGATTATTGAGCAGTTTGGGGTACTGATCTCAGAGGATGAGCCGAGAATCGAAGAAAATACCACAGACGTCCACAACATATTGAAAGTAGACCGAATGAAGGTTAACAAAGTTGAAGGGGAATGAATACGTAAGCATCCAAAGAAGTGAGGTACAGTGTCTCAGCCGCCGCAAATGGTTAACAAACCGCCGCTGTTACACTCGAGGTGCTGCAGATTTTCTGACGGGTCTCGGCAGCCTGATAACTATCTGTCGTGGTGAGCTATCAGTCCACCGCTGCTCGTCAGACGATTGAATTACAGATTCAAATTTTTGCGTGCTGAAAAGTTGACAATTTGACATTTTCATACTAATCAATTTCCATTCATCATCAACAACGAAATTTATCAAACCAATATATCAATTCAATTACAACCATACATTACAACCGCAAACCAAATGAACTTCTCCGTATATCTCTTAACATTATTTGATTAGAGAAGACAACGCTCACTTAAAGTGACTATTAACTATGCATCGAAACTAGACACACATCATGTATAATAGTTTATTAGAGGTTATACAATAGGCTACCTCAAATGTAGATGACGTATTTTGGTTTTGCCGCAAAGGTAATTGTAACTTTGGTTGAGTGTTGTCTTCTCTAATCAATGAAGGTCAATGTTCACATTTGTGTATGTTTGTGTTTGTGGATCTTGCGCATTATACTCTTGCAGAACATATTGCAAATGAAATTAGCATTATTTAAAAAACACTTGAAAACGTAAACGTGATAATGGGCTCACTTGCATCTCAAGAACTATGTCGAGAACTGTTTCAGCTACTCTCTCGGGGATTGTTTGGGGGATTATGTCAAGAACTGTCTCGGGACTTGTCTCGGTGACTCTGAAACCTATAAATGTGTCATTCGATCTTCATCTACAGCCTCTGCCTCTTCCTCTGTCACTTCTACCGCCACATGCACAGGATATAATAACCCGATCCCAAATTTCCTGATTAACTATGTAATCAATTTTGTTTCCAAACATAACGGAGTGAATATTGCTATATTACATCATTCTGTGAATGTTCTTAACTTCGTATACGTCTGACATGGACGAATGTTGAGGAAAATACGTATAAATGATGAAAAGTTAGACTTGATGACGCATGGGATGCAAAAAACAGCGTCCTATACTCACTAATTGTGTGCTGCGGACGCTGGCTTGGGAAGCGCGGACGCAGAATGTAACGTCCGATATGAATCTATCTTCACTGGTGTGTCGCGGACGACATATGCGGACGCTGCGGACGCAAAATTTGGCGTCCGATTTGAATCTGTCCAATTTTGATTTGTGCGGACGATTCACACGGACGGGGCAGACGACAACATTGCGTCCGCAAACCCATTTCGGACGCTGAGGACGCCTGTTTAGGACGCCATTTGCTGTGTAATTTTGGAGATGCGGACGCAGCGGACTACTATACGGCGTCCGCAATGCACCAGATCTGCGATTTTAAAGGGAACAAAAGTCAGAAAACAACGACGGGTTTCGACATTTTGCGAGTTAATGCTCGTGCTTTCGGTGGGAGAATCCTGGTAGCAGCTCCGTAGCCCAACCTAGACGCATGCCTTGTCTCCTTTGTCGTCAAGGTACGTCTCCCTCTATATCTTCCCCACTTCCTCCTCTTCCAAGTGTTTTTGGGTGCTGGAAGTATTGAGTTGCATTTTCGTTACTGAGTGTGGAGCCTTTGTACGAGAGATTAGACTTCAACAGGTAAGGATTGGGTGTGTTTTGGCCGTCTAAGCCCTACCCACAAGTATTGTTGCATTTGTTCTTGTTTTACAAATTTTCTGCAACTCCTAGTTTATAATTTCCTGCACTTATCTTAGTGAAGACCAATAGTACGAAATGATTTGATAATGTTCAAGGATATGCTTGATAAATATGATGGAAAGAAAAGATGATGATTATAAGGAAAGTGAAGCCAAGTGACTGTCATGAATTAATCTTCTGGTGTTATTGTACTTTTTGGTGTGGAATCATAAGCTGTAGTTTCTGTTCTGAACTTGTACACATGTTTCATGACTCATATGTTTCATGACAAGGATTGAGGATATGAATTCTACTATGGTAAAGCAAAGGAAATGTAAAAGAGGAAGGAGGTTGTTAGGCTTAGTTTTCTGGTGTATGTGCAGTTTTCCGGTTTATATGCAGATGGGTTAAGGTATGTTTTATGACGTTTTACATGATAAGAAAATAACCAATTCCATAATAAAGTAAAGAATGAGTTTAACTTAGAAATGGAGAATAGTAGAATGAGTAGAGGTTACGGTAATTGGAAATGATGCTATGGTTAAGCTGAATTTTTGCATTTCTGAACTTCTAGTTTTATTTCTTGTCCTAGTTTTCCATTTTAGTTTCATAATTGTTTCCATTGTTACGTCCTGATATAACGTTATTAGTTCTCATGCACATGTGTTTAGTCTTAAAAACTGAATAAAAGTATAGATGATTTAAAGAAAGTTTCATATTAGCAAACATGCTGGAATTGTATCACTAGGATGAAAATGTGTAGAAAAGCAGTTGTCAAAGATAGAAATCGAATGCGTAAAATTTCTGTCAATTATGTGATTTTCTTATTACGTGTATCATATAGTAATGCATGTTTAGGTAATACAGATGAAAATCATTATTAATTTGAATGAGAAGCATCAATGAGAAGCAAATCCTTACAGTTGAACAAATTACTAAGTTTCTTTTTCTGTTCTTACATATGTCTTGTTTTCCTATGTTCCTTGTTTTGTTCTCGTGTAATGTTGTTTAGGACAAGTTAGATCGAGTTCATGATTAATAGAAACCAAGTAGGGAGTAACCACTCAGGTGGTACTCACATGCAATGAGTGAGGAAAAAAAAAAGCTATGAAAACGACCCTAAAGGCGGGTATATGCCGGGATAGAAAGAACCCTAAAGGCGGGTATATGCCGGGATAGAAAGAACCCAAAAGGCGAGTTTATGCCGGAATAGAAAGAACCCTAAAGGCGGGTATATGCCAAAATAGGAAGAACCCTAAAGGCGGGTATATGCCGGAACTAGGGAGTTGAGGTAGATGGGTGGTCCGGTTCTAGTCTAGCTACTAGGATACACCCCTACCATGACGGGAAAGGGACTAGTAGCCCACAGGTGGTTAGTTTCCGTATAGCTAGGTTATCTCAAAGGAAAACCCTCAATCTCCGGGCTCGATGTACGAGTTTAATGAATGAATAAAGAAAAAAAAAATGTAATGAAAGAGTTGGTTGGGTGGCCCCCTTCCAACGAGCACTAAAGAATGAAATGCATAATTGTTTTCCCCTATCCTTACTGAGCGTAAGCTCATGTCCTTACTTGTGGTGTAGGTAACGAGGGAGTTATACCAGCGATTAAAGAAGAGGACATTCCGATAGAGCCTGCGGTTGGTCCGACAATGGCGCCAGCGGAGTAGTAGTATGGTAAAGTATGGTATGGTATGGTATAAGAATAAGAAATGTTAAAATTCAGTTGTGTTTTTATTTGAAAAATTGGGTTATGTAATCTCGATAAATTAGGATTTGAACTTCAACTATGTTTTGAATGCTATGTTTTGAATGCCGTTTCCAGTAAAAGTTGTTTTCTCGTTAAGTATGCTTCCGCAAATTTTTATGAATAATTTCTTTTAAGAATGAAAAATGAAAGAATGAAAGAATGATTTATTAACGATTCAGATTTGATGCACTCTAATAACCACTATTTATAAGCAATGATTCTAATTAAGTCGTTAAAATGGTTTAAGAAATCCGGGTCTTTACACTAGACTCTGGGCCTCCACCTTTGCACAGGTGGGAATTGTGCCCCACACCCCCACACTGACCACACATCATGTTCAGATGTCTTCTGGGCAGCACTGTCTGCCTTGGGGCCTCGTCCACATCCTATATTCTTTATTTTCATGGCCTTCCAAGACGCCTCTTAAATGGCAGTGGGATAATTAGATCAAGATGCGTCACAGGAGGCCGCATGATTTGTCCACTGACGGGGCGGACAAAGTGGGAGTATATCGCCACGTATGTTTCCCAGTGATAGTATTTATGCACAAAGTCCTTGAGAGATTTCCTTATGAATTGAATACTCGAGACTGCATGGACACACGGTGTTGAACCAATGAAATTTTTTATTTAAGAAATTCCACGTGTTAATTTTTCGCGTTAAAACTGATCATAACGTTGAAAAGTTGACCCAAATTGTCGTGGCCACGTACGCAAAATTGATCAAATTGGTGGAATTAGACATTTCTGAATGGAAAATTCAATTAAGAAACAAAATTGAAGAGCTAAATTGGAGTTATAACGTTGTTGGTGATGTTAAGAATAAGTCAAGTATTGGAATAAGCTATACAATATATGATGTGCATATTTGGTGTATATACATTTATGTATTATGAAAAAGAATTAAAGAATTTATGGGATAAAAGAAATAAATAAGTGGGAATAAATGAAATTAGGAAATAAGTGAAAGAGATAAATTGAAGGGATGAAAAATGAAAATGGAGGGAAAAATCCTGCCAAGTGCTGGATAGTATAGGGGGTAAATTGAAAAAAAAAAGAAAAAAGAATGGAAGAGGGATTTGAAGAGAGAAAATCGTGGCTGAAGGAGAAGGAATAAGGGGAGTTTGGCCGATTAGGGCACCACGATGGAGACATTCCAGGCGACGGAACCCTGCGTTCTGGGATGAACCGACGATTCCGACCGTCTGTAGTTGCGGGCGGTCGACGTGTGGTTTGTCTGAGGCGATTCGGTGTGGGAATGTTGGCCGAGAACGGAAGTTGGGCATTCCGAGCCATTCCTTCAGCTGAGCAGCGAACGGGTGGCGACTGGCAGCTTCGACGGCTTCTGTCCGAGCACTCTGAGCTTCGGGCGATGGAGACAGCTTCAACCCGAGGAACTCATCTCCTGTTTTCGGTGAGCAAACCAACACCCAATTTCTACCTCTGTTTCCTGAAGATTTGGATGATGCATTCTTCTTTTGTTTTGTTGCTGGATTATTGTTGGAAAACTGTGGGAAATAAATTGTTGTTGTTTGAAGCTGGATTCTGTTCTGGATTGAGAAATTTCAGAATTTGTCGTTGTTTGAATGAAGGAATGCCGACTTGATTTTCCCTATTTTGGTATTGCCGACTCTGTTAGGTTTTCGTTAAATTGATCTCTGGATTTATGCTTTGAGTTGTGCACTTTTTGTTTTGTTGTGATTAATACTGAGATTTGGAGGCTACACTAAACTGTTTGTCTGTGAAGAACTCTTAAGTGTTACGCTCCCTGTTTTGATATTGATAAAAAAAAAAAACCGAGTATGTGTTTGGTTTATGCTACATTTTGACAGTGAGGTTCAAGGGTGTATGGTTGCTTGGCTTGGCTGGGCTTACCTCAAAGTTCACAATTTATTTATTTATGGAAAAGAGTCAAGAATAATGATAAATTTGGTTTTGTTTTTGTGGTTGTTTTGATGTTGTTAAGCTGTAATTCCGCAATAATAAGAGAAAGGATATTTAGTTTTAGGAATTGTCATTGCTTGGGTTTTGTTTGATGGAAAAGATCCGAGAACGAATTATTGTCGTGATGGATTGGATTCTATTTTGCTCCAGGTTTTACAGAAATATGTTGAGGAATTGGATGTTGTTTGGATGATGCACTGTTAGTTACGAGATGATAAAGTTTGGAGTTTTTGTTGGGATTTTTAGATGAGTCGTTTACACATCTGTTGGGCTTTTATTTCCGGTATAGGACCCTCCGCTTAAATTTCTAGAATTTTTTTATGAATTTTTGCTTTTATATCTTTGTGAGGTTTGGACGATTTCAGCGAGGGTACTACCATTCCCGAGGAGATAGTTGCTCCGGTTGGCAAGAAAAATTGCCATCGAGGTAGGGATTTCTATACCTCTTGCATTGTATTACATTGCATCCCATTTTCAAAATAATTATTTTGTGGGATACCACACTTGAAAAATGACGGGGACTGTTCGATAGCACGTCAGTTTTTGTTAGTAGTATGTTTTTTCACGTTTAATTTCGTACATGGTTTGAAATTGTTGTGCATATACTAGGTGATGAATTCTCTTGATGCCTTGATACTTTAGCGCTAAAGCATCATGAGACTGTCCCCTTTGAAACATTCTGCTGCGTAAAGGTTGGTTTGTTGTACGTGCAAAAAATATGGGTGGGGCATTGGTGACATGTCCTCAGTTGAAACTCCTGAAAGTCGTAAATTCGTATGGGAGAGTGATGACGTCTCCTTGGGTCGTAAGCCCCTAAACCTAGCCAAGGTTTGTCTCACGGATCGGACGATTGTTAGTCACTAAGACTTGTTTAACCTAAGTACCGTTTCATTTGACGAGTGGCATGACGGTCGAGTTTTCCCGTCGGCAACCCTTGTCCATTTGGAGTTTCTAGGTATCATAGCTGTTAAACAAGTCTATATATAGTGAGCAACCATATTCGTTCTATTTTATTGTATGGGTTGTCGCTGCAGAGTTCTTGCCATTATTTGAAACCCCTATATTAGCTGTACCGTCGCAGTGTTCTCGGTGGCAACCCAGGTGATGTGTTGGGTCTATGGACCACTGTCATTTATACTTCATCTGCCTCATGAGGTGTTGTCACTGACGGGTGACCACCTATTCTCTGTTGAGTGGCGGGTGAGTCCTTGAGTGATCACTCCTTTTCACTGATGATGTTTTTCGATTGGAAAACGATGATGGCTTATTTTACGAGGTATAGCTACTTATGTATACAACGAGTTTTCGATAAAAGCCTCATTGATGGCCTTGGGCCAGATTTGTAATATGATAAAGAGATTTCAGTTAAAAATTCATGTACGGTTAAAAATGAGAAATATTACTATGTTTTCGAAAATAGAGAAAAACCAGTTTTGCATGAGGTGCATCTAGTATAGTTATACTTTACTAAGTTAGTCATTCATCTCAAACGACTCCTCCAAAACTTTAGGTAAAGGCAAGAGCAGCTGAAGATCAGAAGTTGAAGTGTTCTATTATTTCTACTTGAGTGATTTATCGTTATTTGGTGAGGACATTGATATTTTTATTTGGTCTATAAACTTAATACTGTTGGATTGAATTTGTTGCACAATACTTGGATTTCATTTTAATTTATGCACCGTTATTTTCTCGTGATCTCTACTTGGAACTAGGCTCATATCCTTTGGGCCGAATTAAACATTTATAAGTCTTCCACTAAAACACATACCTTGGGCTGGGTGATCGGGTTTTCTACGAGGATCGGGTTGCCTGACTCGGTGGTTCTGTCTGGCCCGTCTTCGGGTCGTGACACATGAGATGCTAGTTAACTCCCACCAATAATAGTTACACGTACGCCTGTCCAAATCGACTCTGTACTGTTTGCTACCATTGCTGACCTCAAATTGGGCAGCGCCTGAAAAATTGGGGACTCTAATTGCGACTTGCAAGTTATAGTCTGACAAGTCGATTCTTGACCTGTGGACACAAAATGTCCGTCGAGCGAGCCCTCTTTTTCATTTTTTTTAACGACCCTTCCCATGATGCTTTTTCATATGATCTTGAATACACTGAGATTCAGTTTGTCCTGGGCTGGTAGGATGTAGGCGTTAAAGGACTTGCTGAGGTTTTTAAGGCTTATGTTGCACTTGGGGAAGGAGCAGAAGACATTTTTGGCCCAACATCTCGCATCTATTTCTCGTAGTTAGTTGTGGGTTGTCGAGTCAAGCAAAAAAAAAACTTCACCATCTCTTTCTCAAATTGTCTCTTTGTTGTGGCTCTAGATGCGGTCCACATTGCATCCTTGAACAATCTGCCTTTAAATTGTTTTTGAAAATTGTCATGTAGGTGTTGGATACAAAATCGATGGTCCGCTTGCCTTGCCACCTCTCTGACAAGTGGCATTAGCCTCTACAAAGATTCACAGTATAAGTCAAACATTGGTACACAATGCATAACATAAACATAGAAGACAAAAACAATCAACTGCACTTTTTGTTGGTAAGAAATAATTGTCCACCCATTGCCGATCGGGGTGTTTGGATCGTCGAGCAACAATTCTAGAAATGTGGCATCCCGCCCTATGAAGGCCAGGAAAAGCTCAGGTGTGGGTCTAGCCCATATCAGGGGGACACAATTCCACATCGCTTGGGAGAGTAGAAAATGCATGGTTTATAAGCACAGATCCCCTCCCTACCTAGTACAACGCGTTTTGGGCTGACCCCAAGAACAAACCCGTGCGGGTTTCAGCCTAAAGCGGACAATATTATACTGGGAGCACCGGGAGACGTTACAAATGATATCAGAGCGAAATCCCAACCGAAAGTGTGGCCGACGAGGACGTCGGGTCCCCAAGGGGGTGAGATTGTGGCATCCCGCCCTGTGAAGGCCAAGAAAGGCCCAGGTGTGGGTCCGGCCTATATTAAAGGGGCACAATCCCACATCGCTTGGGAGAATAGAAAATGCATGGTTTATAAGCATGGATCCCCTCCCTACCTAGTACAACGCGTTTTGGGCTAGCCCCAAGAACAAACACGTGTGAGCTTCGGCCCAAAGCGGATAATATTGTACTAGGAGCACCGGGGGACGTTACAAGAAACCAGCTCCAAGAAGCCATATTTTCTGCTTCAACCACTATTACAACAATTGGATACATTGCATCGTTTTCGTCGATGGTGATAGTAGTGAGCAGATGACCCAGAGTCGCTCCCTTCAAGTGGCAACCATTTAAACAAATAATCGGTCTACCACAGTTCAGCAGACTCATCTTGTATGCAGCCAAACACATGTACATCTTTTTAAATGCACTAATCTCTAGGTCAACATGCACCGAGCTTCCAGGATTAGACCTCCGAATCTCTTCGGCATAGGACCATATGAGATTGTATTGTTCATTATCATCCCATTCGTTAATTTTTTTTGCCGCATTTCTTGCCCCTATAACAAGGCTGGGTTTGATATTGACGTTAAAGCTCTTCCTGACTGTCTCAATTATGGAAGAAAGGTCCTAGTTTGCCTGACTTTTAAATCTGTCCAAGTAATGCGCTGCCGCCCATTTGGCAAAGGCATGACGGCTTTCCATCTTTCTCAGGCAAGTGTGAACGTTGTTGTAGCACTTTAATTGAAAACTTCATTTTACCTTGTATTTTTTAGGCGTGCATTCGCCACATGCATCCTTCATAGCAGGCAACCCTCAATTGATAAACGTCATTGTAGGTGAATTTTATCTTGTACCCATTCTTCAACGCATGATCGACAATTTATTCTCTAATTGTATTCAGTAAACTATACTTCTTGCTAAGACCCATACCAACAAACGTGCATTCTGCTTGTGGTGGGAGTCTAGACCTACTCTCAGTCATGTCTATCTCTTCGTCACTACTGGATTCACATAATGAACGAAGCTCTTCATCATCCTCCTTATGTACAGTTGCCAAGACAGAATGCAACACTATAGCAATTTTGTCTCCAATTACACGAATCTTATTAGCAAAAAATGTGAATGTGGGCCCCACTTAATTTGATAGTTAATAACAGATTCTTCAACACTTCGAGACACCATTTGATGTTAAAAAAATGTTTCTGGGAAAATTCATCAAAGAAGGAAGACAACTAAACTCTTCCATCACTAACAGTAATCACATTGAAGATCTTGCCTAATATTCTAGCGCAGTACATTGCCATGGACATTGAAGAACGATTTTAAATGCAATTTTCGGAACTTCCTACAATCAAAGTTAATTCACAATTAATATAACACGTTTTCCCACTTACTGAGATTGCTGGAAGGACATTCATATTTATGAAATGAAAGCGAGTTGAAAGTGAGAGCTTGAATTTGAAGCGAACAAGGAAGCTCAAATGACAGATGTGCAGCTTGAATTCAACAATTAAAAAATGTTTGACAAATTCAAAGTATTCATCTTTGGTCCTAATGCTTTATTTAATCACATCCACTCCTTAATTACTTTCTTAATCCGTCTCCCCCGTTGGAATTAACTTTATTTAATCACATGATTTCAATTAGAGGCCGTTCTAATTTAGATAGTTTTCTCATTAAATTCTTTAGAGTTTTAATTTATTTTTAAATAATTCTCAAGTTTATTTTTAGAAAAATTGACAAAATAACTACTTAATTATGTTATTAATGACAAGTCAATCACTAAAAAATTTTCGTTAATAAATAAAATACTCAACTATGATAAATGAACAAAACAAACATTCGTGTTATGTTTTCTTTTAAAAAATATTTTTTCCCTTGTAAAATATTGTCTTTTCACTGCGAAAAATATCATTTGAATAAAATTTAAAAAAGATTATTTTCTTCTCAATTATATTTAACAAAAAAAAAATCATAATAATTTTTTTCACGTGTATTTATGTAAGTGAAAAATGTAGTTAAAATATTAAATTTTGTTTTGAGTTATTTTTTAATTAAATTAATTTTTTAAAAAAATTATTTAACTGAAAATAATTAAATATATTTCAATTAAGTATTTTCACTTAAATAGATAATTAACTAAGATAATAACTTATGTCGTAGATTTTTTCATAAATTTAGTGATAAAAAGAGATAGGAAAGGGTTGGGCAATTTCAGGTTGGACTGGTTGTTCTTCTTCTTAATTTCCTATAATTTATTCCTACTGTCGTGTTCCTCTGAGCCTGGAAAACTAGGAACCTCACTGGATGCAACCCATGATGTTCATTTTTCTTTCTAGGTTTCCACAAAGAAAACAACCATTATACACTATATTTCTATTTTTAGGTAATCAAGTGTGAAACTAGATTTTAAATTATTTTTAATAATAAATTAAACTCTCAATTATAAAAAATGAATAAATCAATCATCGCAGTCATATTTTTTGTTTAAAAAAATCTATCGAATGTCCGCATATTGACTGTAAAGAGAAGCAAACAAATATCAGTTATTTCTGCGTGAACCTTATCCTGTGTGACCCAAAATCCCTGAATACCTTCCAAAAGGCGAAGAAGTAGTAGAAATCAAAGTGTTTATTTGTGGATGTAAATGATTTTGATTTACTTTTGTCATTTTTTTATAGTTTAACATTTTATTTGTTAGCAAAATTAGTTCAAAGTTCTTAGTAATTAAATAGTAGCAATCACGTTTTCTGTAAATAAATGTCTTCCGGAAGTCTGCGTATTGACTTTAAATAGTAGCAGACAAATAGTGGTAACTTTTGAGTAAACCCTAAATCCTTTATGACCTGAAATTCCTTAACACTGTTCAACAACAAAAAAACATAGAAAAAATCGAAGTGTTATGTATGTAAATAATTCTCATTTATTTTGTCTATTTTTTTATAATTTAATATTTTATTTATTGTAAAATTAGCTCAAAGTTTGATATGTTAATTATTTTTTGAGTTATTTTCATCTAAAACCTCCAACTATAGATACTTTTTTATCCGATACCTTAGAGTTTTAATATTTTTATTCAACACCTTCAAGTATAAGGCAGTTTTCAATGAACACCTTCCGTTTCTTCTCCGTTTCTTCCGTTAACAAATCTCCCAAACAGCAGCTCGTCTTTCCTTTTCAGAGTCGCACATTTTCTTCAATTGCATCTCACGAACAGTGCCACTGTCTTCTCTCTTTCTCTCTCCTCCTCGCTATGTTTCTCTCTCTATCGACCATCGAGGACACTACTTCCAGCCCTCTCTCAGAAGTAACCGACCGCCGGATTAATAGATATTCTTCTCCGACGATCTACTCCGACGGAAAATGGCTTTCTCGCAATCCGGACTTTCAAATCATAACTTCGGATGACTCCGTCTTTCCTAGTTTGAATTCTAACAGAGCTTAAACCTCCGAATTATCTCATGATTTTGGAGTTGTTTGCAGAGAATTGAAATTACTTTCGATTTTGAATCTCATTTTGTAATTTTTATTTGGTTATGGAAGGCTTCTGCTTCTCCGGTGCTGGAAAATGTTATCGAGAGCAAACGAAGAAGAAGGTCTCGTGAAAGTAGTACAAATATTTAGTTTCAGAATTTCGTTTCTGTCTCTTTACCTACCTGTTTCTTCTCTTTCTCTCTCTAACTCGGTTGAAATATATGTCTGGGTTGTGGTTGGGTAGTGGTCGTGCAGAGGGAAGGCGCAGCAAGCAGGTATTATCAGACACTTTAAGGAATTTATTCACCTTCGTGTTTTCCCTTTCCCGTGATCTCTGTCTCTCTCTATCTCTCTCGCAACTCATCTTCATTCCATTTACCTAGTTTTGTTCTTTCTTTCCTAACTTTCTATCTCAAGAATTCAGACAGCACACTTGGTTTTCCAAATTTAAAACCAGTGTGTTACTCTGAATTCTCGATAGAGAAAGTTAGGAGAAAGGAGAAGAGTGCAGACGAGAGCAAAATGAGTAGCTGTGGAAGAAATGGAACAGTTCGACAGTACATGAGATCAAATGCTCCTCTTTTGAGATGGACTCCTGAGCTTCACCCTTAGTTCACAAAATTGAAAAACTTGGAGGCCATCAAAGTACACACTTTCTCTCTCTACCCATTTGAGATCTTTCTTTGTATCTTCATTATAGGTCTTCGAAATTACGTCTCAATCTTCTTCCTCTTTTCCCCTGTTTTCAGAGGTGGTGGCACTTTTCGTGAATGCAATTGAATAAAACGTGTGCCTATAGGAGAGACGAGCTGCTTTTTGGAAGCTTTGTTAACGGAAGAAATGGAGAAGTAACAGAAGGTGTTATTATACAGGTGAGGTCGGGTCACATTTAGCCGAAAGATTTGTTATTGGATTTGATTATCTTGCTATCATCTCTGGATTTTGAGTGCACATCTCAATATCCGGCATAATATCCGATGAAGCTCCAACGCTGTGGCTCGATTCCCCGGCCACATAGGAAATTCTTTCTTGCTCTATGAAGAACCGAACATTCCCTTCCTCGCTGATTGAATGGTCAGATGGTCTTCGGGTGAAATTGAATTCTGGTGAGGCCACCTCAAAACCTGGTCCTCCATTAACGGGGCTACTTCCCCTTCGTTCGTTTATATCCTTATTTTTTAAAGTATGAGACGTGGGATCCCTCTGGCTGTATAGTCTTAATACTGTTTTGATTCTACTCCAGATCGACGTATTTGGGTCCGTTCGGAGGAGAAGATGCCTTTGCTTGTAAAGAAAATTTATGGCGCTTGAAATTAGGACTAACGCTGAAGCTACTCCAGCAATGAGAAAAAGGCCCCAAAAGCTACTGAGATTGAGGCTCGTTGAAGTAAGATCGGGACTGGAAGATGAGCAGGAGGTCTCTTGGCCAAACCATTTCTGTTCGATCAGTTTCATCTCGTTTCCCTCTGTTACGCTCAGTATTTGCCTTGATATATCAGCCACAAGTGGGGAGCCTTGAGGAAATACCTGTTATTGACGATCATAGCAAATTCAATCAAGCTCGAACACAGTAACAGAATTGCAGAGAGAGTTCGAGAGTAGATTGGACTTACAAATCCGAATCCGCCTGCATTATAAGAAGGATTAGCGGTGGTATATTTTGAGCAGTATTTGGAAAGAAAAAGCTTCATGTAAGGACTTTCGTCAAACGCTGCTGCAATGCCGCCATTAGAGCTTCCTTTGGAGAGTAGGTCATCTAATTCTTCTGGACTACGATAGACTACAAGCTTGTCAGGGTCAAATTTTAAGGAAATCAGAACTCCCCGGACAAATGAAGCATCTGGGTAGCCGACTCTTTCCTTGTTCTTCAAAAGCTGATCCACATCATTTACAGTAGGTTGTTGCTGTTGGACGAGAAGCGAGGTTAAACTGGCAGTGTAG